>MXQC01000110.1:0-33919 GCA_002094185.1 Zhuliangozyma boniae
TCGAGCTGTGACTTTCTCCGGGCCCTGCTGCCGCTGGTGGCGATGACGGGGGCGGGCAAATCCTCGTCGTCCTTCAAGTAGAAGTCCTTGCGCAAGGACGTCATGTAGGAGCGAGAGGAGGCAGCAGGGTTCTGCTGGGTCCGCTCAGTCCCGCTGGGTTTGACCGAGCGTTTGCGCTGCGGAGGAGCAGTGGCAACGCCAGCACCAGCGCCAGGCGAAGAGGCAAAAGTGGGCATGTTGTCCTTCTCACCCACAGCCTGCCCCTTGGTCTCCTCGCCGTCCTCACCATCGGAGACGGCGTGTTCCACCTGGTACCGGTGGTCGTTCAACACCTCGTCGGTGTGGGACATGGCGGCGCTAGCGCTGGGGTTCAAGTAGCTTTCTGTGTCGGACATGGCTAACTAGCTGTGCATAGCTGGTGGACGCTAAGCTTGTGGGGTTTGTGCTTTGTGTATAGGGTGCAACGTGCTCAGGCCTGTTTAGCTTCTGGTGGGCATGCAAGTGGAGATGAAGACGTTGATGTTGCTGGAGTAGTACCAGTGGGTAAGCATGTGTTTGCAGGTGTGTATATATACAAGAAGAGGAGGAAGAGGAGGACGGGGTGGGAAAAGAAAGAAAAAGGTGAAATGCACTCAAGATGGGGGTTTACGAGGCGGACCGCCAGAAAAATTTCTTTTTTTCTTTCTCTCTCTCTCTCTCTATTTCCGAAGTTCTTTCCTCCCATTTTCTTCCTTCGATATAAAGCAAATGCATCTCTTGGCAGGAACAGGCTTCTGCCCTCTTTGTGTTGCTCTCACAGAGACAGCTAGTGGGCCGGCAGAGTAGGTTACAGAGGGACCGGAGGCAGTTGCTTACCACCAACAGGGGCCCCTCACCTTTGTCTTGTGCAGGGCAGCCTTCCTGGCAAGGACAGCAACCGTCTCATCTCGTTGGCTCTCTCCCCCTCCCGCAAGGCTTAGGCCGTGCTTGCTCCTTTCCTTTCCTTTTAATTTCGTTGTGGTCTGCTTTTATCCGCCCGGGAATTAGGAGCAAGGGCCACGTTCTTTTTCTGGTGCGCGCCACCTGCATGAGCCACGCGGCACGCCTTTGACCGGGAGGGTAACAACCTGCCTGCGTTGGCCCGTGATCCCCAGGGCGATCTACATGACCAACGACACGATGAGATGAAAGGGACGGCGCTATCTGGACGGGCTCTACGGGGGCACGCCATCTCCTCTGGGTAGAGCCCGCCAGACACAGCCCCGCACCTCCTTTTTCCTTTGAAACAAGCATTTGAATGTGTCGTGGCTTGGGGCAGAAAAGTACCGCACATCTGTGTCCTCTTCTCGTCACAAGAGCCTGCCATCTCCATGTCCGCTCCTGACGATCTGCCCAGACGTGCCTGGCACCCCCACCTTGTCCTGGACCACCTTGTCTGTGCATGGTTGCAAGCTCCTTACTGGGTCTTTCTTCTCTTTTTTCTCGCCTCGTTCACACGACCAATCAAACCACTTTACAAAATTTTTTCCCGCTATGTGAGGGCCACGCACACATACAGCCAATAGCCAAACTCGCGAGACACCAGCCGCGACGGACCGTCACAGGCAAATACGCCATTGCATACATCCACTGCATACATCCACTGCATACACACCCATCCTATACATACTGATGTCGAGGATACGCGTGCCGTTGGGCCAGTCGCGACAGAACGTGCTCCGGCCTATACGGTACACCAAGCCTGTGCTTTGTCACCACTTCTCCACCACCCGCCAACTCCAACAGCTGCACCAGGCATCGTACTTGAACTGGATACCGAAGCCGCGCACTGCCAAGCCTTTTGATGGCAATGTCAGGAGCAGAGCGCGCCCGGTCTCGTCTGTCGAGGAAAGGACAGACACGTTGAGCCAAGATGTGGTGCAGCTATGTCGCCTCGGCGACTTTGCCGCCGTTGCCGAGTTGGCCATTGCCAAGGACGACCACGAGTTGGTGGCGTACGCCTTGGAAAGCGCGGTGGCGCGGTGTCCGAGGCGGCCTGCCCTGGTGGCCGACGAGGCACCGTACTTTTTAGCCCAGTCGCTGCTCGCAGCAGACTCGGCATTCAACCAGTACCTCGCGCACACCCTACCCCTGCTCCAGCGCATCGCGTCCAAGTCGTCGGCATTCCACCCGGCACGCGTGTGGGTATACTACCATATGAACGACGTGGCCAGCATGGAGCAGTGCGGCGCCCAGCACCTCGACGACATGGACACCCGCACGCTCATGTACTTCCTTGCCGCGTATATCAATGTGTACGAGGTGGAAAAGTTCAAGCTCGTGTTCCACCGGTTGGTGGTGACCACTGCGCGGCGCACGGTGCCTTCCACCATCATCGACATGGTGGTGCCCAGTTTGGTCGAGCACCGGGCCATGTTTGAGAACCTTTTTTACGTGTTCCAGTTGTGGACCACCTCCCCCAGGTGCGAGCGCGCGTCTGCCAAGACCGTGGCGTGCATGTTGAACCAGTTCTACAAGTATGGCACCAATAGCGAGCTCCGCGACTTCAAGCGCATGGTGAGCGCGTACGAGGACGATGCGTTGGTGCAGAGCGTCAACCTCCGATGGACCCTTGTCAACCGCGAGCCATACAGCAATAAAAAGAGCGTAACAGAAGAGGACTGGGACACCATCATGTCGTGGGAGCCAGACGATGTTGCCGACGTGGAGGAGTTTTATTTTGCCTGGCTCAAGTTTGCCATTGCCTACTCGCACACCGAGTCGATCCAGTTTGTGTTGCAGGAGTTCCGCAAACACTCGGCCGCAATCCCGCCGCGGTTCTTTGGGCTCTTGCTCGACTACTACGCCAAGCACGGGCAGTTTATCCCCATGTTGCAGTTGGTGGACGCGTCCAAGCACAGCATTCCCTTTGACAACAAGTACATTCCCACGATTGTGCACGCCTTCATCGGCTCGTTTGCACGGTTTTCCCCCGAGTTTGTCATGGCCATAAACCAGTGGCTCGGGCGTGACCATTTCCAGCTCCAAAGGATCACCTCTCAGTTCACGCCCTTTAACCTTGTTGAACCCCTCGACCCATACCTCTACAGCTCGCCGCGGTGGCAGGAGATGCGGTGGCACGGGCCCCAGCACAGCAACAGCAACAACCAGGAGTACGCCAACCAGGTGGAGTTTCGCAACCGCAGCGGTTTCCTGGAACTCGTGCACCAGCGCGGGGTGCGCCCCCATTTCAAGTTGATCCTCGACACGTTCCGGTACGGCTCGTTGGACGACCGGTTGTACCTTAAGGACTTGTGTATCAAGATTCGCAAGTACAACCCAAAACACCAAAAGACACTCGAGCTAAGGTCGATGAAGCATCCATCGCTCACGGCCGAGAACTTGCTCGACTATTTCGCCATGAACCGCGACAGCCTCACCACGAGCCACAAGTTGTACTTTGCCAACATGTTGCATCTGTACTCCTTGCTTGAGGAGGCGCGGTACTTGCTCGACTCGATCCGGGACGTGGATATGACCGACAAGGATAAGTTTATCAAATTGAACCTCGACTTGCGCACGCTCCTCGAGCTCGAAGATTACAGAGCCATGTCTGCCGCCGTTGAGGCGTTCCAGATCGACGCCGTGTATGTGAACCCCTACGTTTTGACCCAGGCGATGTACGTGGAGCGCAAAATGTACAACTGGTTGAACAAACAGGGCCAAGAGCTTGATGCTGAGGTTGCGGGCGAGGCCAAGAGCGCGTTGAGCGCGTTGCGCAGGTTTCTTGGGGAAGTGAAGGCGCGGTTGGACCAGGACGAGCAGGATATGCCCGACTTGATCCACCGGACGGTGGAGGTGTTGGAGCAGTGGCGCAAGCACAGTAAATAGACATAACGAAGAATATGAATAAACAAGGGGAGCAGGGTGGAGAATACCAGGAAGGTGGTGCTTTTTTGATGTGTGCACACCGCACGCAATGCCCGGGTTCACACACACACGAAAAAATGCTGTCATACATAAATTGTTTCTCTTCTTTTCCCAGCTGCCCTCCAGTTGAAGCACTACACGACAACAGGAGTAGAGAGCTTCCCCGGGATATCCTGACGCCATGGACAGAGAGCACGAAAAGGATTCCCGAGTTTGGGAAACCATAGTATGTTGCGAGTCCCTGCCAACAGAATGCCTTGCCGCACCCCGCATACTAACCAGCGCCACCCCTCTTCCCCGCAGGACCACTCACTTACATCGCACTTGCTTGCCCGCATTGCATCCTCGGTCGAGTGCACGATATGTTCGGAGATCATGATTATCCCCGTTACCGTTGAGTGCGGGCACTCGTTCTGCTACGACTGCATCCACCAGTGGTTTGAAAGCAAGATCAACTGCCCCGCGTGCCGCCACAACATCGACATCAAGCCGGTGGTGAACCCGCAGTTGAAGGAGATTGCCAGGCATATGACGGAGTTGTTGATCGAATCCAAGACCGAGGATTATGAGGCTTTGCGCGAGCGGCAGACGGATGCCGAGCGCACGTTTGCCATGGACCTCAAGCACAAGCGGCTCTTTGGCGATTTGTTCAGCCAGGCCACCACCGTGATTGACCGCGAGGATGGCGTGCCCCGCTGCGGCAACTGCCACTGGGAGGCGCACGGCCTGGTGTGTCTACATTGCGGCAGCCGGTTCCGCAACCGCAGCCGCGACGACAACGGCGACTATGACGGCGACGACTACTACGAGGGCGAGGACTCGTTCCAGGACGTAGCTAGTGGCGGCGACCACGCCGACTTTTACGACTCTGATGATAGTTTTATCGACACACGCACGGCGCGCGAGATCCTCGATAGCGTGCACGATGATGACGAAGACGGAGATGATATCGACAGCCTTCTAAGCTCGGACGAGGAGATGCGCGTGCGCCTTCCCGTACTGCATGGGCGCCATGCGGGGAATGCTGGCCACGATGAGTGGCACGGGTTTGAGAGTGCAACTTCGAGTGTGACGGAACTCAGCGAGAGGCACCACAGTGGGGGCAGTGTGATCCATATCAGCAGCGAGGCGCACGCCAGCAGCAGTAGTGGTGCTCACGCCAGCAGCAGTAGTGGTGCTCACGCCAGCAGTAGCAGTGCCCGTTCCAGCAGCAGCCGCCGCCGTGCAGCTCCCCAGATCCACAGCGACGACGACGACGAATACAGCAGCCAGATCGAGTTGGATGGCTACGATGACTCCATCTACGATGCGAGCGACGTGCGAGACGCTTTGGAGCACTTTGACCACAGCGACGGCGAGATTGTCAGCGACGACAGTGAAGGTGAGGGCGAAGGTGAAGGCGAAGGGGGCAGCGGCGAAGAGTACGACGAATACGACGATGTCAGCGGGGAAGACCACGGAGACCATAGTCGCTATGGCTACGTCAGTCACGGCGAGCCATACAATGCCTACCACAATGGCGACGTCAGCGACGGGTCCGCCAGAAGTAGTGAGTATTGATACGTGTATGTGCTGGAATGACAAGCCACGTGTCAGAGCTGTGTAAGCACCAGCGGCATCTCCGTGCTGCACCTGCTTCCACTGTTGTTGTTTTGCGGCTGTTGCCAATCACGCTTTTTTTCTCTCTCTAAATACAAAGTCGTGCGCGGGACAAGCCCTCCAACCAATGGGATTGGTATTGATTGACTAGTATTTTTTTCCGCTCTCAGCTTCTCTTCCTCATTGAATAGAAACCACCGTCACTAAACAGTAAGTGTAGCCCGAACACCAGCAACCACGTCACCCTGCTGCCCTTTCCCGTTACTAACAGAGCGTTTCCCCTCCCTTTCCGCAGCCATGAACCCACAGAGAATTATCGACTTGCAGAAGCGCTACCAGACCGTCAAGAAGCCCTTGTGGTTGAGAGGCCTGCAGGCGGCCGTGGCGGTGTACCCATTCTACGCCCTCTTTGCCGTCGCCACCGCCTTGCCATTGTACTATACCGTCAGAGCCGTGGCCGGTATCAAGGAAAAGTAAATGGACTGAGGCGGAGAGAGCTTTCCGCCCTGCCAGGTTTTATCGCCTTGTGTATGCATTAGGTCATCCACGGCATTTCCCGGTCCTCGTTCCATTCAATATCTACATATATGTCAAAAACACATCAATTTGAACGCTTTATGGTTTAATACAGCATTTCATCTATCATGCCCATCTTTCATAGTTGCTCCAACAAGTGGGTCACTATGGTGGATATCCCGCCATTGCGGGCCTCGCGCGCAAAAGCCACAAGCCGTTGGCGCAAGGCTGCCGTCGACACAGCGACCTCTGCGCCATGGGCGAGCTTGTAGCAGGCCGCCACGATGGCATTGTAGCCCACAATGTGGCGCGCCGTGTCTGTGTCGGAAGCCGCAAGCACCTCTTCTGCATCCCCCGCGCTCCTGTTTACATACTCTATTGCGTGTTTTGGGGTGTAGCCCCACGCCACAACATTGACGAGCACGCCCAATGTGCAGAGAGTCATGTTGGTGGCGCGCCCCGTATTTGCTTGGCACAGGTGCGCGAGCATGGCGGGGATCCATCGCTTGTCGAAAGCGCTCTCGGTCTTGTGCTGTGGGTAGTTTGTAGTGAGGAGCACCAAGACCTGCATCGCCTTGATGTCACTCTCGGTGTATGTGTGCTCCTTGAGTGTGGCCACCGCCGACGTAAAGAGCGGAAGTAGTTTGGCTACGCGATGGTCCACAGGGCCGTACTGGGCAAAGTAGGAAAGCAACGCGTCAAGATGCAACTCAGCCTGCAGCTGTACTGCCAAGAGACACGTCTCCCAGTCGAGGGCGTCGTGGTTGATGAGGAGTTGGAGGAACTGTGCTGGGCGGTGCTGCTTACTCTGAAGCACGGCGCTGGCAAGATGCCGGTGCACTTTGGGAAGCGTGCTAACGTCGACCGGCATGGCAAGGCCAGCGACAACATGATGGTGCACGCCAGCAAAGCGGCCAAGCAACGACAGCGTGGCGCGGCACATCTGCAGAACCACAATGCACGCGAGTCTCCTCACGGGCGGAGCATGGTGCACCACCAATACCCGCAACGTTGGCACGAGCTCGGCGAGGCCAGCTCGCTTGTCTGCCAAGTCCAAGAGAGACAATGTCTGTAATACAGGATTATGCGACTCGAGCCCGGCAACTGTATCGCGGTGCAAGGATACCTTGCCCACCACGCGCAAGTCGGTGGCATCCGGAGATACAGTATCTTCAAGAGCAAAGTCGTGCTGACTGCTGATGCGCTCGCCGAGCTCTTGCATGACGTTAATGGGGCCCGCGTCTCCAAGCAAGTAGCTCCTATCTTGGGCATAGGTTCTTTTTGGTGGTGTCACGACAAGGGCCGTGTTCTCCGGATCCTTGGGGCCAGCAACAACCCCACTCGTCTCGGTCTCGGGGGTTGCGGACTCGCGGCCAAAGTCGAGATCGATCCGGATAATGTTATCGTTGTCACTATTGCTAGAGTCCGAGTCGATGCACTGGAAGCTGGTCAGGGTCACAGGGACGTCATCTATGTCGCCAATCATGTCCCATACACTGCGGGCCTCCTTGGTCTTTCGGAGTCGCTTGGTGGGTCTCTTTTTGGATGGCATGTTTGCCGTGAGCGGATCATGCAGCTTCTTCTCTCTCTTGATGCTGCCAGGCTCTTCCGGTATAGATGCTACCGCGGATAGACTGTTTCTGTTTTCACTATCATCATCGCTGACATCGTCAAAGAGTACGGCCGAGACAGCCCTCTTCGTCCCTTTGCGGCGCGAGTATGTGGCCATTCCTTTAACCCCACGGTCCTGAAGCTACGGAAAAACACCAGACGCGTGGTAAACAAATCAGATACTGCGTTCGTTTTTTCTTTTTTTTTGGCTGTTTGGCCTGCGCCTCGCTTTCGGGGGCTGAAGACAAGCAACATCAAAAACAGGCTGTGTAGGTCAACAAGATAAGACAAAGTGGGAAATCCTTCACGGGGGGGTGTTGTAGTGCTGTTGCTGTTGCTGTTGCCGTTGCCGTTGCCGTTGTCCCAGAGCCTCCGCTGTGACCCAGTCGCGGTCTGGCACGCTTTTCCGGCTATACACGGCGTTAAGCGCGGACCCAAACTCTATTTTTCCTTTCTCTTCTGCTGCCCTGTGCTATTTTGATGACTCAGCCTGGGGAGGGCCAGACGGCCATAGCGTTGGATGTATTGTGACCCACCTCGTGATAAGCCTTGCTGGAAAAACATCGCTCGCTCTCTTCCCTCATTTCTGATAGCTCTTGCTCTCTTGGTGCCGTGTGTTCGTAAATCATTTAGAATAAAAGACACTGCCTTTGGGAGTGACACTTGAAATTCTGCGTCATCGACATACTTCCCACAAGCGCCACAAGCACCACCACAAGCACCACCACAAGCACCACCACAAGCACCACCACAAGCACCGGCTTCCACGATGACAGCGACGAGGAAAAAGTCCAGGAACGGCTGCTTTAGTTGCAAGAAACTCCGCATCAAGGTACGTGTGCCAAGAAACCAGGTTGTGTGGGGACAGCACATATCCGCTGCACCCTTTGTACCATGTTGCGTTTACTAACACCTGCCTCTCCCATTTTCTCCCAGTGTAATGAGGCCAAGCCTACTTGCGAGTACTGCCAGCACACGCGACGGACCTGCGTGTATCCCACCCCTGCTTCAGCCAAGAAGCCTGAAGCCGAGCCTAGCCAAACCCCACTTTTCACTGCCAGAAACAGCGCCGAGCCTGGAGACAGGGATCTACTATTTCGCGACCTTGCCGAGGAAGAGGCCGCTCGCGCTGTGCGCAAGCACGTGCCCAAGATCGAGGACCTCGACACCGACGAGGTGGACTCGGTGTTCTCCAGTGCAGGCCTCACCCCGGGCGTGCGGACGCCCGCCAGCACCAGCGCGTCACACACGGACGTGTTTCGGGCTTTTCGTGGCACGCTAGCGCACCAGCTCGTGCTTAATAACACGTCGTCGATGCTCGGGCTCTCGCGGTTTGAGTTCCGTTTGCTCAAGTTCTTTGACGAGGAGTGCGTGAGCTTGTTCTCCTTCAACATCCTCCACAACGTGCACGAGGTGTGGAAGTACAAGGTACCGCAGTTGTTTCTCGAGAGCGAGTTGGTGCGCAAGAGCGTGTTTGCGTTTGCGTCCTTGAGCTTGGGCGAGATCACCGACCTTGCGTTTTTGAGGAACCTCGACTTGTGCGAGGAGAAGGAGCGGCTCCGGCTCCAACAGGTGGCGTCGCGGTACAAGTTCAACCCCGAGAGCAACAACGCATTGGTGCAACGCACCACAGAGTACTTTTTCGACGCCGTGGCCCGCACGCGACACGTGCTTGAGCCCACCATCAAGCAAGAAGAGGGGCCCGACTTTTCGGACCCACTCGTGGCCAAGGAGTTGACGGTGCTGAGTATCTTGATCTTTGCGTTTTTGGGCATCCACCCCCACCGATACATGCCGTTGATCTCCTTTGACAGGAGCGAGAGCGACTACGTGTCCTTGACCAAAGGTATCCGCGCCACCATCTCGGCGTGCATCCCCGTGGTGCTGCGTTCCGATTTCAGCGGGCTTCTCTTTCTCAACAACGCCGGGAAAATGAGGCCACCGTCGTTAAAGGGCAGCCCGTACCCCGTGATTGGGAGCTTGATGCGTGGGTTGCGCGAATTGAGCGAGTCCGAGGTGAGCTTGCGCACGTCCATGGAGTTTAGCTTGTGCCGCGCCGCCATCGACTTGCTCAGCAAGAGCTTGTACGAGTGCATGCACTTGTGTGTGCCGTTCCCGCTCTTCCGATGGCTCTTGGTGATTCCGAGTGAGTTCCGCGAGTTGCTCTACGAGCAGCACGACTATGCCTTGCGCATTTTGTTTGTGTTTTCCGGCTTGAGCATGGTGGCGCGGTTCCAGATGAAGGAGGAGAACAACCTCTGGCGGGACTTTATGGTGTGGTACCGCGACCGCGGGTTGAAGCACGCCATGGACGAGCAGTTGTACGAGCTCGTGGTGTTGCGGCAGTACCGGAGTCTCGACATGAAGATATTTCCCTACCTCGACCCCGAGGAAAAGCTCGCGGAAGTGTAGTGAGCATATAGAGTAACGCGACGACATTATTTCCCCTCGCCCTTCTTTTTGGTAACATTGTCGCCCGCTCCCTTGTAACTGCCCCTCCTCTTTTCCTACCAACAGCACCACTACCACTACCACTACCACCGCCACCACGATTTCCCATGAAGGTGTCCCTTTCCACCAACTATATTCTCTTCGACCTCGACGGCACGCTCGTGGACTCCACGGCGGCAGTGGAAAAGTCGTGGGAGAACGAAATCGCCAGACACAACCGTGCGTTCCCCACCCAGCCCCAGCTCGAGCTTGTCGAGTTCTTGCACGCGGTGCATGGGTCGCGCACGGTGGAAACGTTTGCCAAGTACTTTCCCGAATTGGCGCACGACAGGCACGCCGTCGACAGCTGGGAGCAGGCGATTGTTGCCAACTACGGCCAATTGGGTAAGCCCATCCGCGGAGCCGGGCCCTTGTTGACTCGTTTGAACACGTTGCAGTTCCCCTGGGCCATTGTCACTTCGGGTACCACCAACCTCGCGCACGGGTGGTTTGACGCCCTCTTTTCCAAGGAGGTGGGCGGGCACCCGCGCGTGTTTATCACCGCGCATGACGTGTCCAGGGGGAAGCCGGACCCCGAGGGGTACCTTGCCGCATACAACAGGCTAAGCGCTACACATCCAGTGGAGGGTGCGCCCGAAGCAACGCCCGTGGCAATTGTATTTGAGGACGCGCCCACGGGGATCAATGCCGGGGTCAACGCCGGGTTTACCGTGGTTGGCATTGCCAGCACGTTCCTGCCAGAGGTGCTCCTTGCCGCGGGCGCTACCCACGTCATCCAGGATTTCACCAGGCTCGCAGTAGAGGGTTATGACGGAGACCGGATTAAGCTCAGTTTAGATACAAGTACAGCGTAACACGTCCTTAGACCGTTGCACACCCACCTCCACACGAAAATAGGCGGCCCGTCCCTGGTCCCGAAAGAACGAGACCCAAACCAGCGTGGCCGTTTTGAGACAGCGGAAAATTCCCGCCAAAGCCAAACGAAGAGGAGAAAGAAGAAAACAAATCTCAACGATTGTTGCCCTTCCAAAACAGCACCACCAAAACAGCACCACCAACAGTACTGCCACCTGCATCTCCACCCCACCATCATGACCAGCACCCTCAACAAGAACTTCATCAAGGTCAATAGCATCCTCGAGAAGAAACTAAAAAAGTTTCTTACGGGCCCGCGCAAGGGCGAGACTTTCGAATTGCGCAACGGGTTGGTGTCGCAGTATAAGCACGAGCGCAAGGACGCCATCCAGCGCGTGATCCAGGCCATGACCGTGGGCAAGGACGTGTCGTCGTTGTTCCCCGACGTGTTGAAGAACATTGCCACCTACGACTTGGAACAAAAGAAGTTGGTGTACTTGTACTTGATGAACTACGCCAAGACGCACCCCGAGCTCTGCATCTTGGCCGTCAACACGTTTGTTCAGGACACTGAGGACCCGAACCCGTTGATCCGGGCATTGGCTATCCGCACCATGGGGTGCATCCGCGTGGACAAGATGGTCGACTACATGGAGATCCCGTTGCAGCGCACGCTCAAGGACGAGAACCCGTATGTGAGAAAGACAGCTGCCATTTGCGTCGCCAAGTTGTTTGACTTGAACCCAGAGATGTGCGTCGAGTTTGGGTTCTTGGACCAGTTGAAGGAGTTGATGAAGGACTCCAACCCCATGGTGGTGGCCAACTCCATCAATGCCTTGTACGAGATCCGCGACACCAACACCGACCCCAGCTTGGATGTGCTCGACATCAACCAGGAGATGATCTCGGGCTTGTTGTTGTGTCTCAACGAGTGCACCGAGTGGGGCCGCATCACCATCTTGACCACGTTGTGCGAGTACTCCACTACCGACGTGGAGGAGGCCGAGCACATAATAGAGCGCGTGATTCCGCAGTTGCAGCACGTCAACCCCTCGGTGGTGTTGAGCAGCATCAAAGCGGTACTTCACCACATCGAGACCATTCCCGGGACGGCCCAGCGCGCTAGTATCTTGAAGAAGCTCTCAGCGCCATTGGTGTCGCTCGTGTCCTCGTCGATTCCCGAGGCGCAGTACGTGGGCTTGAAGAACATCCGCATCATCTTGGAAAAGTACCCCAGCGTGTTGTCCAAGGAGTTGCGGGTGTTTTTCATCAAGTATTCGGATCCGTTGTACCTCAAGTTGGAGAAGTTGGAGATCTTGGTCCGCTTGGCCAACGAGGCCAATAGCGCCTTGCTCTTGGGCGAGTTGAAGGAGTACGCCATGGAGTTTGAGCCTGCGCTCGTGACCAAGGCCATCCGCTCCATCGGCACCGTGGCCATCAAGCTTTCGGACTGCGTGGTCAAGTCGGTGAACCTCTTGACCGAGATTGTCGACCAGCGTGGCGGCGAGTTGATTGTCAACGAGGTGGTGGTGGCGTTGACCAACGTCTTGCGGCGGTATCCGGGGAAAAACGACTTTGCCACCTTGGTTATCCCCGTGATCTCCAACCACATTGCCGACTTGGACAAGAACGAGGCGTTGTCGGGCTATATCTGGCTCCTTGGCGGATACCCCAAGTACTTTTCCGGGTTGCGCGACAAGTTGGCAGCGTTGATTGATGGGTTCTTGGGGTACGACTCGTTGATCCAGTTGAACATCCTCACCACCGTGGTCAAGATCAACGCCAGCGGCACATCCACCCAATACTCGAACCTATTGCAGCGGGTGTTGGAGTTGGCGACTAAGGAGTGCGAAAACGCCGACGTGCGCGACAAGGCGTACATCTACTGGCGGTTGTTGTCGTCGTCGTCGGCGCAGTCACAGCAGAAGGTGATTTTGGCCAAGCTTCCTCCTATTGATACCACTATCGCCTCATTCAGCCCTAATGTGTTGGACGCGTTGGTGCAGGAGTTGTCCACCTTGTCTTCGGTGTACCACAAGCCGGCGCGGACGTTTATCGACCCCGGCGCGTACTCCCGCGTTCCCACGGGCAAGAAGACCAGGATTGAAGACTTGAAGAAGATGGCCAAGAAGGAGATTCTCGGCAACGCCAAGAACGAAAACTTGCTCGACTTTGACGACGACGATGACGAGTATGAGGGTGAAGGCGATGCCTTTGGCGGTGAAGATGGCGGTTCTGGGTCATCCAGCTTTAATATCTTGGAGGAGTTGAACGATTTGTTTAGTGCTCCCGCATCAGGGGCACATGCAAACACAGACACAACCGCAGGTGCTGGCCCCGCTGCAGTTTCGGCTGCCGCCGCCGATGTGTTGAGCTTGTTTGACTCCCACGGCACGTCGAGCCGGCTTGAAAACATGCACATCGCAAGCAATGGCCCCACTAGTGGACACGCCAACGCATCCGGCACCACCACCACCACCACCAAGAACCAGGGCCACGACGATCTATTGAACCTCTTTTAGGTAGTTGTCAGCTGTGACTGTTTTATTTTTCTTCGTTCTCTATATAGTGGAAAGCAACTTTTGGATAATGCTGTCCCTGGCCAGCTCCTCCTGCTGCGCGCCACCTGAATCCGGCTGGAGCTCGAGCTCGGTCAACTTCCTGATCTTGGCCTTGACGTCGTCGCACACCTTCTTGATGGTGTCAATCTCCTCGCGGCGCGAGTCAATCTGCTTCTTCAACAACATTATCAAGCTCTCGCGCGACTGGTGGGGCCGGTACGTGTTCAAGAGGTGGTTGATGTTGATCAAGATGAGCGAGATGTCCTTGACCTTGGGCTCAAACGCCTCCGGGTTCACGCTCAATACCCCCACCAACTCGAGAAAGTTGAGTAAGAGCGAGTCCATCAACTTGTGGAGCTCGCGGATCTTGGTCTCAGAGGTAATGGACTCGTCGTCATCGTTGGCCGAGTAGAGTTGGCGCCATTCGGTGTCCTTCAAGCTAGGTAGCTTGTCGTCAAACGACCATATGTTGCCATAGCCGCGGTACTGCGTGCCTTCGGGCTGCTTGGGTGGTATAAGAAACCGCAACTCGCCCGGCGGCACGTCGGAGGAGGAGGAGGCATCTTCTTCTTGGGTGGTTGTTCTTTCCTCCTTCCAGAGAGCCACGCGCGCGACATTCTCGTCGGTGAAAAACTTGACGTATGGCGGCGGGGGCGGATAGAGCGAGGAGATCAAGTCTTCGTTGGTGGTGACTTTTCCCGACATGTGTGTGGCTGTGGTGGTTGCGATGGCTGTAATAGGTCTTGGTGGCCGCTGTGGTTATTGTCGTCCTCCACAAAGGGAGGAAACCAAATCAAACGAGCGAAAAAAGAGAGAGCAAGGGAAAGAGGGACAACAGTGATTTCTAATCAGAGGTGGTACTGGCATAACAAACTCTTATCCCTGCCAGCCACTTCACCTCGCTCCACACCGCTGCATCCCGTCCACCACCACCTAATTCCACGAAAATGGCCGAAGAAGACCACATGGATATCGACGGTATGTTTTCTTTCCCCTTGCGCCATGCCGCTCGCGAGACTCTTTCACAACAAATGCAAGCTACTAACCACGCCGTCAGAAGTTGTAGCCGACAGGGAGGCAACGCCAAGCAAGACGACATCGTCAAAACAGAAGTTTGAGGTCAAGAAATGGACCGCCGTGGCATTCTGGTCCTGGGGTATGTGTGTCCATCTGAATCGTGAAGGGGAGGAGCTGCACCTCCCCTTCCTCCCACCATTTCTCGTTGTTCCCAACACTCTTACTAACATTATTCTCCCCCCTTCCCTTTTGATTAGACATACAAATTGAGAACTGCGCCATCTGCAGAAACCACCTAATGGAGCCGTGCATCGAGTGCCAGCCCAACTCTATAGCCAACAGTGGCGATGAATGCATCGCAGCGTGGGGTGTGTGCAACCATGCGTTCCACTTGCACTGCATCAAGAGATGGTTGAAGACGAGAAACGCCTGTCCCTTGGACAACACCGAGTGGACATACCAGAAGTTTGGCACGTAGATGGATATGTTGGCGTGTTTCTCTGTATAGGTTGATTGTACTGACTGAATACATGCGGGTAGAAGAAGGAACAACTATCCATATAAACGCAGGTCTTTTTTTGGCGCTAGTTCTTATACCTCCAGCTTCTTTTGAAGGTCCCGAGCACGGCAAGGTCCCGGCAGTGGTCCCTGACATCGGCGATGGTACTGTCGATGCTGCCGACCGCTTCCACAAAAAACACGTATTGCCACTGCTCCAAGTTGGCGGGCCGCGAGCTGATCAGGGTGATGTTGACGCCGTTGTCCTTGAATTTGACCAACACGTCGCAGAGCGCGCCCGGGTTGTCGTTGTTTAACGTGAACATCAACGACGTGATGTCGGTGGTCTCCTGGCTGTCGTGGCGCGGCACGTCGTAGCCCAACACCAAGAAACGCGTGGTGTTGTTGCGGTTATCCTCGATGCTCTCATTGAGTACGGGCAAGTGGTACAACTCGGCGCTCATCGACGACGAGATGGCAGCCGCAGTGTTGGTCGCGTCCTGCAGCACAATCTCGGCCGCTTTCGATGTCGACCCCACATCGATCCGGGTGATGCCGGCAAAGTTGGCCGCGAGAAACTTGCTCACCTGCGTCCACACCTGCGGGTGCGAGTATATGGTGGTAATGGCACTGGCACTGCTGGCATTGCTCAAGAGGTTATGGTGGATGGCCACAAACTGCTCGGCCACGATGCGGAACTGCGAGTCGCGCGGCATGAACCAGTCGCGGAGCAAGTCATACGTGAATACCACCTGCCCGTTGGTGGAGTTCTCAAAAGGCACCACGGCGTAGTCAACCACGCGCGCGTCGATCGCCGCAAAACAGTCACCGATGGTCTTTTCGGGGTAAATGAAAACATCGTTCCCAAACTGTTGGAGCACGGCCTTTATAGCACGAGGGCTGTTAGTAATAGCACCGGTGGTGTTCGTGGAACCAAATGTGTGCTACATACCTGGTGGGTATAGGTGCCTTCGGGCCCTAGGAAGGCGACTTTGGTGGGGGACATGGCTTGCCTATGCTGTGTGGCGTTGCCTGGTGTTGCTTGGCGTTGGCGGTACTGCCGTTCGTCATCCATTTTTTCCATCCCATATACACGGCTTCTGATGGAAACCCAGTAGCAGGATGTAACAGAGTCGGCATCGACCCACCGTCCATTCTCCGCAAACCGAGCAATCAGCCACTAAACCTCATTGCACGAGTGAGATTTACAGTGGCTGGCCACTCAATAAGCAAAAAAGGGAAACAGAAAAGGGATGCAGAAGAGGAGTAAGGTGGCAAAGGAGACGCGCTTGCGCAACGTCGCCCTGTGCCCTACTAGTGTGTGATCGTAATTGGCTCTTTATTAACTGAGACTCGGCAACGATCCACTGGGTTGTAACCATTCTTCAAATCCCAAGAATATAAAAATGAAACCAACGCTGAACTATATGTGTGAACCATTAATGTGTGGCGGCAGGTGGTGGTGGTGCTGCTGCCCTCGGTGGTAGTAGGCGAATGCATCTCCCGCTTCCTTAGATCTCGTTAACAATGGTACCTCTCTCAGAGACGTAGATACCGTCCAAGAACTTACGGATATCCTTGTTTCTGACACGGCAGATCTGCTGGATGTCGGCGGCGTTCTGAGAAACAGCCTCCAAGGAGTTACCAGAGACAATCAACTCGTCCTTCTGAGCAGTAGACAACTCCATGGTGACACCGTCCATGATCTTGACGTTTCTGACTCTCTTCTCGCCCAAGAAGTTTCTAATCTCAACAAAGTTCTGGCCGTCCTTCTCAACAATGTTGACGTTGATTGGGAAATGCGCGTACACAAATCTCATCTTGTACTTGTAGCCCTTGGTGACCCCGGTGATCAAGTTGGCAATCAAAGACTTGACAGTTCTCAAGGCAGCAACGTGCTTTCTGTCACCGTTGTGGACAGTGATCTTGATAGCTCTGTTGCTGACCTTGGCAAAGGTAACGTCAATGTGCTTCAAGTCCTTGGACAATTCGCCTCTTGGGCCCTTGACAAAGATGCTTCTGGCCTTGATGTCGACGGTAACGCCCTCTGGGATGTCCAAGATCTGGTCGGTTTGGATGTACTTCATTGCGAACTGGTTGGTTGGTGATGAGGGTGTGAAGTAATGAGTGGGAAGACCTTTTGAAAATTTTTGTATACCAGGGACGGAATGTGCGCGTGAAGTCAGAGCGGTGTGCAGGACTCTTTTCTGCGCCCTTCCCAACAGAGAAATATGTATTCCTGCGTGCAACAGCCCGAAAATGATTTTTTCACGTGACAAAAGATATGCGCCGCGCATATTGCAGCACTCTACTGTCCCTGTTTCTTAAACATACATTTATTGGAGTGAGAGACCTGTCTTTTCCGCATTCCCTCCTCGTTGCATATAAAGACCAGCAGCAGCATCAGAATCAGCGGCAGCATCAGAATCAGCGGCAGCGGGGCCCGCCTATTCATCCTGCTCGTCCAAGGTCTTAAAGACGTATGGCTTGGTGCCCTTGGGCCACGTGATGCCGAGCGAAAGCAAGGTGGAGAACGCCTTGCTAAAGTCCTTAAAGAATAACTCCTCGTCGTCGGCATACATCTTGACGTACTTCAAGAACGACGAGTCCTCCTTCAAGGCAATGTCCGTGGGCAACATCATGAACGAGTTCAACTCGTCGTCCTGGTACTGCTTGGGTCCGTCCCACTTTCTCACGTGCCAGCCCTGCAACAATCTCTGGTAGAAGTCGTTGGTGAATTGGTTGAACGAGGGGCCCCAGGGGCCGTCGTAGCCCGAGTTGTACGTGTGGCATCTGCCTAACACGTGCGCGCCAATCAAGGCCACGGTCTCTCTGTCGTTGAAACCCATTCTGTGGAATACGTTCTTGACGTGATTGGCGCCCTGCGACGCGTCAGGCAAGCGCCCGTTGGGGGGGATGCCCTCGCGCTTGTCGTTGTTGATTCTGCCGGGTCTCCAGGGGATCTTGGGCCCTCCCGCCTCCTGGACCGCGGCCACGCCGCCCAATGTCCACAAGTCGCCCCGCGACAACCAGGGGTACTTGACCATAAACTCAAAGAGGAAAGCACGCCCCGCCTGCAACCCGTTGTTGGCAGGGTCAAACTCCTCAGGCGCGTAGATCATGGACCCATTGTACGAGCCGCCGGTGTTGTCGGACTTGTCGTAGGTGCCCGACACGTGCCACGCCAATCTGAGCAACTGGCCGTAGAAGCCCGAGTTCTGGTCAAACTCCAAGTTGTCGGCGATCTTGCGCGCAATGTCGTTGTACACCTCTTGGTAGTCCTCAAAGGTCCTGCTGGCGGGCTGCTCGGCCGTCTTGATGTTGATGGCGGCGGTGCTGCTCGAGGTGGCAAACAACCCGTTTTTGAGCCACTTGGACCCGCCGTTGCCGTTGCCGTTGCCGTTGTTCTGGTTGTTGCCGTTGTCGTTGTTCTGGTTGTTGACGGTATTGTAGAGGTACGCAGCATAGGCGGCAGCGCCAGCAAAACCACCAGCAAGGATCTTGCTGTAGTTGAACCGAGTGGTGGAGCGCACGGCTCTACCGAGGGATGGTTTCAATGCAATCGTAGCCATGATGAAGTCAGCAGTCAGTCAATTGAGTTGCTCGGGAAGAAGATGGATATGAACCAGAAGAGGACAAAGAAAGAGGGAGCTGGGAAAAAATGGCCACGCCTTTTATACGGCTATCATTTCAGCGCTGGAGAGTGGAGAAACGAGGAAGGGGGGCAGGCGGGAGAAGGAGGGAGGGGGTGTGAGGAGGTGTGTTTGGCGGGTGGTGAGAGAGCGCGCAGAAAAAAGGAGGGGGTAAAAAGGAGTAATCTAGAACAATAATGGGGCAACAATTTCATCTCTGCTGACTAAATGGGCAAACCCACCAGCGCATGTCCAGAGAGGTCTGGTGTCTTGGGAAGGGAAGGCGGGCCTAGCCCCCCTGGGTGCTTATGCCATCTGTGTACGAGCACCCACAAGCTGCGTCCCCCCTTCTTCTGTTGGTTTTATGCTTTTGCAGCCAGCGACGGTAACAGGCGGCTAGCACTGTCCCTTTTCTGCCTGCGTTGCATCTGGGGAACAAGAAACGACAGCCGGGAATGGGCAGTCTGCTTCCGCTCGCACCTTTCAACCGGCCATCGTGGGCAACTCGCTGTCTGATCACCACCACCTGCAGCCCTGTCGGCTCCTCTTTTTTCTGTGGCGGGCCCGCGTCCTAACGGATCCCACACGCGCGCCCTGTACCTTCCGTTGTGTGCCCACAAGCGGAGACAGCTCCACGAGCGGAAAAAAGAAAGTTTAAAGTAAGGTTATATCGACGCGCTATAATTGGCTGGATTAACAAACTAAAGAGAATGGGCTTTTCATACAAAATGGGGGGCACAACCACCACGTTTCCGGTGGTGCTAAGGCACCCGGCCGTGGCCACTTATACCTTTGAGTCGACCAATGCCTCAATGGCGACGGCGTCGGCATACACCCATGATCCCTCCTCGTTGTATGTCTTGGCGTTGGCGCACATCTGCCGCAAGGCCAGGATAAACTCGTCGAACGAGGCAAACTTCTCGTCCTTCACCTGCTTGCGCACCTGGTTGAGCGCCACCGGCTTGTGGATGACCTGGTAGTAGTCGGGGTACAACTTACGCGAGGGCAATTTCAAAAAGATCTCGCTGATGTTGTGGCCGTCGTTCGCGTCCACCAACGAGGTGATTTCGTCAAGCACTGCTAAACACTTTTCAGTGAACCCGTCCTCCCCCGTTTGCTCGGGGACATCGTCATCTTCTTGGTCCTCCTCCTTTTCTTCCTCCTCCTCCTCCTCCTCTTCCGCCTCCTCCTCTTCCACTTCCTCCTCTTCCACTTCCTCCTCTTCCACTTCCTCCCCCTTGTGGCTCTTATTCACGCGGAGGGGCGTGCGGGCGCGGCGCTGGCGCTTGCGCGGCTGTGCGGCCGCCTCAAAGTCCTCGTCGTCTTCCTCGCTCACCTCGTCGTCCTTGATATCCTCCACCAACAACCCCTCCCTGATGGCCTTATTGCGCTTGCGCTTCTCGATGCGCGACTCCTTGCGCCGGATGGCATCCTCAACGGTGTCGTCGTCGTCATCCATTGCCCGCAACCACTGCTCTTCGCTCAATCCGTCGTCGTACTTGACGCGCTTCTTCTCTCGCATCCGGCCCAACTCGCGGTTATCCTTCTCAAAGTGCTGCGAAATGTCCTCCGTAAACACCGAGGGAAGCTCGTCCTTCTCGATAAGTCGCGCCTGGTTGGGCGTGTCGAGCTTGCAGCGCTCCACATCCATCTTGTCAAACAACACCCGCTCTTCCTCAGACCGTGCCAAGATCTCGTTCAACTCGTCGTCGTCCAACTCGTCGTTCTCCTCATTGTCGGACCCGTTTGCGTCCGCCTCCAACAAGCTCTTCAAAAACGCCTCCTGTTCCTCCGCTGTCGACTTGTTGTCAAACTTGCCCGCCTGGATGACTTTGCCGTCAATATCCAACTTCTGGTGCGCGCGCTCCAAAATCACCTCCTCGACAGAGTCGTTGGTGATCAACCGCAAGATGCGCACCTCGTTCTTCTGTCCGATTCTGTGCGCTCTGTCCTGTGCCTGCAAGTCCTGGTGCGGGTTCCAGTCGGTGTCAAAGATAATGACAGTGTCGGCCGTCTGCAAGTTCAACCCCAAACCACCGGCACGCGTCGACAAGAGGAAGCAAAAGTACTCCGAGTCGGGCGCGTTGAACACCTTCAACATGTCCTGCCGCTCGTCTGCCTTGGTCGACCCATCCAACCTGAGGTACTTCATCTCCTTCCACCGCAAGTAGTCCTCCATGATGTCCATGACCTGCGTCATCTGGAAAAACATCAACACCCGGTGCCCACTGGCTTTGAACTTGGGCAAGATCCGGTCCAACAACTCAAACTTGCCGCTGACCCGCCAGATCAAGTCGTTGGTCAACTTGGACGAGTTCAACACCGTCTCCACCTCTTCAAACACAAACGGGTGGTTGCAAATCTTGCGCAACTGCATGATCTTGTTGTTCAACCCCTTGATGCCGCTCTTGGCCCCGCCCACTTCAGCGCCGAGGAACAACGCATTGTGCTTCAACATCTGCTGGTACAACACGTACTGCAACCCGGATAAGTTGCACTTCAACACCTTCTCCACCTTATCGGGCAAGTCCTTCTCCACGTCCTTCTTCAACCGCCGCAACAAGAAGGGCCGCAACACCTGGTGCAAGCGCCGAATCACCAACAACGACTCTTCCTCGGTCAACTCGACCTTCTCCTGCGCGCCCGTGTTGGCAAACGGTGTGTTGAACCACTCGTCAAACGACTTTACCGAGTTGAAGATCTTGGGCAACACAAAGTTGAGCAACGCCCACAACTCGGGCAAGTTGTTCTGCAACGGCGTCCCCGTGAGGATCAACCGGTTCTTGGTCTTGTAGTACAACCGCAACGTCTGCGACAATTTGGACTTGGCGTTCTTCATGCGGTGGCCCTCGTCGATAATCATGTGCGAGTACTGGAACTTGGATAACAACGGGCGCTCGCGGATAATGTACTCATACGTGGTCAACAACACCTGGAAGTTGCCGTACCGCACTTCCGGCTGCAACGACCGCCGCTGCTGCTGCGACCCCTTGTACACAATCACCTTGACCGAGGGCGCCCACTTTTCAAATTCCAACGTCCAGTTGGTGATGGTCGAGAGCGGCACGAGCACCAAGAACTTGTCTTCGTGCTTCTTCTCAATGAGGTATGTCACCAACGAGATTGACTGGATGGTCTTACCCAACCCCATCTCGTCAGCAAGGATACCATTGAGCCGGTTGTTGTAGAGCGACACCATCCACTGGAGACCCTTCAACTGGTACTCCTTGAGCTTGCCGCCGACAAGAATAGACGGCTGTTCCGCGACCTCTTCCTTGATCTGGTGCGCCATCTCGTAGTACTTGTTGGTCTGACGCAACTCCTCCTTGCCATCGCCATCAGCCTCGGGCGTGCCCGTGCTCTCCGCCACAAACCCATTATCCTCCTGCTGCTGCTCGCGCACCGACTGTGCCAACGAGTCCAAGAACTGGTTGGTCTGACGCATGAGATGGAGAATACGGTGGTCCTTGGTCTGGTCCAACAACTTCAAGTATGCCTCCTCGTCGTTGGCCTTCAACGCCTGCAACCGCTGTTTCGCGGTCTTCTCCAACTTTTTCGACTCCTCCTTCTCCACCATCTGGTGGAAGTTGCTAATCTGCCGGTGTAAAGTGTGCGTGCGGTAGCGGTCCTTGTCGTACTTGGCGCCAACGGCGTCGAGGGAGCTGTCCAAGATCTGCTCCACTTTCTCGATGTGCAACTGGCGCTTCTTCTCCTTGGCCTCCTGCTTCTTCAACTCCTCCAACTGCATCGCCAACAACTGTGGGTTGCGCTGTTCGACCTTGGGTCGCACGTTAAAGGAGCGCTTCTCCAGTAGACAGAGCGGCGTGTCCTTCAAGCTGGGAGAAACATACTTCACCTGCTGCGACTCGTGCACGAGGATATTGTGCTTCAACTGTTTCTGCTTGGGCAATAACCGGAGTGCCTTGAGCTCAATCAAGGCGCGGATCTTCAACTCGTCGGGGTGAGCGCCGTCTTGGTTACTGAGAGAGAAGGTGCCCAAGTTGCTGGGCAAGTTCTCCAACTCCTTCAACCGCTGCGCCAACTTGCTGCTGACAACCTTTTCGGCGCGGAAGCTGCCCAAGGGCGCAAAAGCGGCGGGGTCGGCCGATGATAAGGGCGTGGTGACCTTGACCCCCGCGGCGCGGGCGCGCAATTCAAAGTCGATGTCCGAGGGGACAAGTTTTTCAAGAACCTCGTCAACCGTGGCATCAAGGGGAGTGTCTTGTCCTGCGGGCTCGTCGGCAAGCTGCTTCTGTAAGGACTCGGGCAAGTCAAAGTCTCTTGACAAGAGAAGCAAGCCGGCAATCTGGCGCTCAAACAAGGCAGTGTCAAAGGATCTACTATCGCCAGAAACCTTTTGCTCCAATTCCTGCTCAAGTTCCTGTTCTGCCTTCGCGTACTCGTCCTGTGCAGCACTCACCTTGGCGAGAACCGCCTCGATGCGCTGCTTCTCCTCGCGGTTGGGATCCTCGTACTTTGCCTTGGTGTCCTCGTACGTGACAAAATCGCTGCGCTTTATGTGCGAGTCATGGAGCAACTTGTAGTACTTTCCCAAGAGCTCGTTCAACTGGTCCTTCGACTTGGGAAACCTATACCCCAGGGCTCTAGCTCCCTTGGCGGTGTTCGCCGAGTGGCCGTTTCCGTTCAACGTCGTCGTCGTCGTCGTGGGCGGTGCTGCGGCAGCCGTCGTGCTTGTTCCGTTCATAGTGGTGGTTCTGGTAGTAGCAACACAGGGCGGGAAATGGGGGGAAAGGGAAGTGTGGGGTCTCGACGCTGAGAAGTTGATGTATTGGTTCGGGTAGACGCTGAGCGGTGTGGTCGATTGTTGATTCTACAAGTCAAGGCCTGGCCAGCGGGGTTTCCAGCAACGGTGGTCAAAAGTCGGTCTGTGTTCCAAGCAGGGGTCGGTACAGATAAAGCGGTGGGCAGTGCTAGGTCAGGCGAACAATGCAAATGACCAAGGCAGGCTGGATTCACAGATGGATTGGTTGTAAAAAAAATAGTTGTCTTGTTTTGATGTTGGCAAGGACGTGAAGGAGGAGGAAAAAATGTTCAGCATTGTGGATTTTGTTTCTACTTTTTTCTGTTCATGTTCTGGTTCGTGATTCCCTGGGCACCGGGACACGACCTGGGAGTGTCATGAACAACGTAACAGCGACGTGGTCACTATGAGAGGGGGAAGGACGGGCGAGGGCTGGAGAGGAGGGACCTCGCCTATTCTTTTTCCATACTCCCTCCTGATGAGGAGCAATTGCTGGACACTTCTATGTCTTGGTTAGTGTGCCCCTTCCCTCCTGTCGAATGCTTTCCCCTTGGCACGACCTCCTTGGTGGCGGGTTTCCACCACACGAAAAAAGAACAAATAGAAAACTTTTCAAAAGGGGAGCGAGTGTGTCGTTCCAGCGAGTCGAAGCCATCAGCCCATTCCCACCTATTCAATACGGACACCAAGCTCATCCCACACATCCCACACCACCCAACAGCACATCACATAGGCCATGTTTTCATTGGGTGTTCAGAACAGGATCCTTTCCAAGAGAGCCTTTGCCAGTTTGCGGTACAGGTCCACGACCGCGTCGCCCGCGCAACCAATTTCGTGGGTGGACTACTTCCAATTGAAGAAGCAGCAGACGCGGATCAACACCATCTCCGGGGTGTTTACTGGTATTGGCGGTTCCTTCCTCACGTTGACGTATTTGGGCAACATTGAGATTGACGTGGAGAAGCCCATCATGGGGTTTGACCCCTTGATGGTTATGGGTGGCGCCGTCATCTTGGGCGGGTTGGCGGGTTACTTGGTGGGGCCCTTTATCGGGTCGGCCTTTTTCCGGGTGGCCAACCGGAGCAGCTTGCAGCAGTTTGAGGTGAAGAACACGGAGTTTTTGAACAGGCTCAGAGCGCACAGGCCCGACCCCTCGTCGCAGAGTTTTTCCAACCCGCTTCCCGACTATTACGGCGAGCGCATCTACTCGTTGAAGGACTACAAGCAGTGGTTGCGCGACTGCAACGCGTTCAGGAGAAAGGCCAAGGAGTTCTTGTAAGTATCATGTATATACAGCGAAGGAGGAGAGGGCGAATAAAGTCATCATTTGTAGCAGCACTGGCGGGGGCGGCAGGATAGTTTCTTTTATTGTCCCTGCTGCGTTGTTCTGTGGTCGGCCACCGGGCCGTAGCCCTCCCATTGGATGGTGGAAGCGGCCGGGGGTAACCGCCGGGACTCATGTGAACCTGGCCTCGAGCACATTGGCACACCCTGTATGACAGGCACTACTACGCCCAGTTCCTTCCATCCAGCACCCGCATGTGCTCCCACGTGTAAAGCAGGGTCGGTTCCTTTTTTTGCACCACTGCGGGGGCGAGCCAGGCTCTTTCGATGGTTGCAAAGGTGTCCCGGAGCAGGAAGCTGCCTATTCCGGTTTTTTGGTCGAGGCACGTCGTTCACAGCATCCAAAATGTAACCGCCGGCTACTCTGGTTATATGGCATTCCGGAAATGCCACAGTGTGCACAACAGAGTAGCCAGCCTGTGTGGCCCGAGATGTCTGTACCACTGGTTCATCACACGGCTCGACCTTCTCTCCTTTCCTTCCTTCTTGGTCTCCTAATCTCCTGTCGTTCGTGGACCCCCCTGCACTCATCGGAAACGGGGACATATAGCAAAACAGCAAAACAGCAAAACAGCAAAACAGCTAAGACGGAAAAAAGTCCGCCAATGAAAATCTCAAGAATGGGACCCCCACAGAGCGAGCGAGAAAAATAGAACAGAACTCCGCAATTGCCCTGGGTCCAGAGCGGTGGGCTGCGAACTCTTCCCCAGATCATGCCGGGCAGAGATACACCAGTTTAGCTGCAGCTCCAGGCTCCCACCTCCTAGCCCCTCCTCATGCGACCCTTTTGCCCAGCAAGTTTAAACGCCGTTGCCCTGGCCGTGACCTTGCGGCAATTTAAATTTTTCTGTCTGTCTGGGAGACCGACAAAACCGGCTATGTCTTGCTTTTTTTCCCGACATGAGACTCCCGGTGATTTTCGGAGTCCTTGGCTCGTGGCTTCCCTCTCTGGCTCTCCGCAGAATTGATCCAATAAAAGCCATGCATTTGCGAAGCACAAAGGAAGAGAGAGCACGTCACAACATATGGCCTTTGCCTCCCCTGCTTCATCCCCTACGTTCCCAGCCAGTACAGTGAGAGCAAACCCCGGCTGTACCGCCGGGAGAGAGAAAGCGAAGTGCTGCTCCATCACATCCGGCAACCAATCATCCCCCTTGGCAGCTCATCTTCTGTTCCCCCTTTGTTTTCCCCGGGACCTTCTCTCTCTTTTCTTTCTCCACCAAGACACTTTTTTTTGCTCCCTTTTTGTCGGTGTTTCTGGACCAACGAGGTTTCACTCAATTTTTCCTTTCCGTCTTCTCCTCCCTCTTCTCTCCCTCCCCTTCCCCTTTCCCCTTCCCTCTATCCACCAATTGCACTGGTAGAGACGCTTCCGCTAACCACCAGTCAACCACATCCCCTTCCTCCCCCCTACCACCACTACTCCCCCCTCCCCTCCCACCATGCTTAGAGCTTTTAGAAGCACCGGGCCTCGCGCGCGGGTCTTGAAGACGCAGACCAATAGAAACTTGTTCCACATAAATAGACGTCTCCTTGCCACCGACACCTTCTTGCAGGGCAATAGCTCCAACTATGTGGATGAAATGTACGAGGCGTGGAGACACGACCCCACCAGTGTCCACGCCTCGTGGAACGCCTACTTCAAGAACATTGAAAACGACAATGTTCCTCCTTCGCGCGCGTTCCAGGCCCCTCCCACCATCGTTCCCACCGTCTCCGGCGGTGCTGCGGGGTTCTACCCGGGCCAGTCACCCATTGACGGCGACGTCGTGACCCACTTGAAGGTGCAATTGTTGGTGCGTGCCTACCAGGTGAGAGGTCACCAGAAGGCCAAGATCGACCCCTTAGGCCTTTCTTTTGGCGACACCATGTCCGTGCCCAAGGAGTTGACCTTGGAGTACTACGGCTTCACCGATAAGGACTTGGACAAGGAAATCACCCTTGGCCCCGGGATCTTGCCCAGATTTGCCGAGAGCGGCAAAAAGTCGTTGACCTTGCGCGAGATTATCGACAACTGCGAGCGTTTGTACTGCAGCTCATATGGTATCGAGTACGTGCACATTCCCTCCAAGGAGCAGTGCGATTGGTTGAGAGAGAGAATCGAGATCCCCCAGCCCTACAAATACTCGGTTGACCAAAAGAGGCAGATTTTGGACCGCTTGATCTGGGCCACCTCGTTTGAGTCTTTCTTGTCGACCAAGTTCCCCAACGACAAGCGGTTCGGCCTTGAGGGTGCCGAGGCCGTGGTGCCTGGCATGAAGGCGTTGATTGACACCTCGGTCGAGTACGGCGTTGAAGATGTGGTTATTGGTATGCCCCACAGAGGCCGGTTGAACATGTTGTCGAACGTGGTGCGTAAGCCCAACGAGTCGATCTTTTCCGAGTTTTCTGGGTCGAGAGAGTTTGACGAAGGGTCGGGTGACGTCAAGTACCACTTGGGTATGAACTATGCCAGACCCACCACCTCGGGCAAACACGTGAACTTGTCGCTTGTGGCCAACCCCTCGCACTTGGAGGCCGAGGACGGCGTGGTGTTGGGTAAGACGCGTGCCATCCAGCAGTACAAGAACGACATTGGCGAGTTCAAGAAGGCCATGTCGGTGTTGTTGCACGGTGATGCTGCGTTTGCCGGCCAGGGCGTGGTGTACGAGACCATGGGTTTCGCCAACTTGCCTGCCTACTCCACGGGCGGCACCATCCACATTATCGTCAACAACCAGATTGGGTTCACCACCGACCCCCGTTTTGCCAGATCGACGTTGTACCCCTCGGACATTGCCAAGGCTAGCAACGCGCCCATCTTCCACGTGAACGCCGACGATATTGAGGCGTTGACGTTTGTGTTCAACTTGGCCGCCGACTGGAGAGCCACCTTCCACTCGGACGTGATTATCGACGTTGTGGGCTACAGAAAGTACGGCCACAACGAGACCGACCAGCCTTCGTTTACCCAGCCTGTCATGTACAAGCAGATTGCCAAGAAGAAGTCGGTCATTGACTACTACGCCAAACAGTTGGAGGACGAGGGCACTTTTAGCAAGGAGGACATTGAGGAGCACAAGAAGTGGGTGTGGAACTTGTTGGAGGAGCAGTTCTCCAAGGCCAAGGACTACCAGCCCACCTCGCGCGAGTGGTTGACCACCCCCTGGGAGGACTTTAAGTCGCCTAAGGAATTGGCCACCGAGGTGTTGCCCCACTTGCCCACCGCCGTGGACGAAGCCGTATTGAAGCAGATTGGCACTGCCATTTCCGAGGCCCCCGAGGGCTTTGAGATCCACCGCAACTTGAAGCGGATCTTGAACACGAGGAACAAGACTGTGGAGACTGGCGAGGGCATTGACTGGGCCACCGGTGAAGCCTTGGCGTACGGGTCCTTGGCGTTGGAGGGCTACCACGTGAGAGTGTCGGGGCAGGATGTGGAGAGAGGTACCTTTTCGCAGCGCCACGCCGTGTTGCACGACCAGAATAGCGAGGACACGTGGACGCCCTTGGCGCACTTGAGCGAGGACCAGGGTGTATTCTCCATCTCGAACTCATCGTTGTCGGAGTACGGTGTGCTTGGGTTTGAGTACGGCTATTCGTTGACGTCGCCCGACGCGTTGGTGCAGTGGGAGGCCCAGTTTGGCGACTTTGCCAACACCGCGCAGGTGGTGATTGACCAGTTTATCGCTGCCGCGGAGTCCAAGTGGAAGCAGCGGTCCGGTGTTGTATTGTCGTTGCCCCACGGCTACGACGGCCAGGGGCCCGAGCACTCGTCGGGCAGAATCGAGCGGTACTTGCAGTTGTGCAATGAGGACCCCCGCTATTTCCCCTCGCCCGAGAAGTTGGAACGCCAGCACCAGGACGCCAACATGCAAGTGGCGTACCCCACGACGCCCGCCAACATCTTCCACTTGTTGCGTCGCCAGATGCACCGCCAGTTCAGAAAGCCCTTGATCTTGTTCTTCTCCAAGTCGTTGTTGCGCCACCCCTTGGCTCGCTCGTCGTTGTCAGAATTCACCGGCGAGTCGCACTTTCAATGGATCATTGAGGATGTTGTTGGCGACAAGTCTGAGGTGAAGCGCGTGGTGTTGATGTCGGGCCAGGTGTATGCCGCCTTGCACAAGAAGAGGGCTTCGTTGGACGACAAGACCACCGCATTCATCAAGATTGAGCAGTTGCACCCCTTCCCCTTTGCCCAGTTGCGCGACGCGTTGAACTCGTTCCCCAACGTTGAGGACTTGGTGTGGGCGCAGGAAGAGCCTTTGAACATGGGCGCGTGGTCGTTTGCCAGCCCCAGAATCGAGGCGGTGTTGAAGGAAGTGAACAAGCCCGGGTTGGCGTTGAGATACGCCGGCAGAGACCCCAGTGCCTCGGTGGCTGCGGGCTCCAAGGCCATGCACTTGGCGGAGGAGCAGGCCTTTGTTGACGAGGTCTTTCAATAGAGAGTGAGAAAAAAAGAACTGGAAGAGAGGCGCTGAGGACCGCTAGGGTCTCCTTTCACTGTTTACCCCACGTTTTGTTTATTTTATATAGTATAGTCTGTCTTGTTTTCCTTTTTTATTACTATCCAATGCAGTTATTTATTTTGCGACAACTCTGGTGGGATGTGTATCTCTCCTATCCTTCCTTGGCCCTTGCGCTCCGCCCTCTCCGCCCGCACTTTGGAAATTGCGAAAAAAAGTGCACCTCGAGGGTGACAAAATAAAGTTACTGTAGATCTCTGTCACCTTACACTAACGCGCAACGTCTGTATCCAGCTTCTGTCCACGCATGACCACCACTGCCCGCTGCCACCACTGCCCGCTGCCACCACTAACATCACCGCCATCGCTATCACCGCCATCGCTATCACCGCCATCGCTATCACCAGCCCCCAAGGGAGAGGGATCGTGTGGGGTTCTTCTGTGTGTGGGGTTCTTCTGTGTGTGGGGGGAACACCGCCCATGGCTATGAACTTTCCTGCAAATCCGCATGTGTGTATCACCATATAACGAGTTCTGTGTATGCTCCCTCCCCTCCGCGTGGACAAACAAATAGCCGAAGGCAGAGTGCTAGCTATGCCTTCTTCCCCCCGTTTCGGGTTCTTTTTAGGAGTGAGATCCTGGGTATTCGTTTACCCGTGAGGGGTACCACCATCCCACAAAACCTGTCGGAGAAGAAGAAAAAAATATTTTGGTGGAAGTAAACACCGGAGTTGGGGGATACTGGCGGTTCAGGCTGGAGACAATAGTGGAGGGGAGGAGAGTGGGAGGGGAGGCGTCCAGCATCGTCTCCTCTTCCGCAGTTTCTGCCCTTCTGCTTGAGCCCTTAACCCGAACAGCTTACTGGGTTCTTTCTGGGAGATAACTTCCCTCTTGCAATAAATAGACCCCCCGCTGACGCTTGTCTCTTCATAGGTCCTCCGCGCACATCTAGGTCACACAAGCACATAAGCAGAACACAGTTATCCTCTCTCCCCCCCTCCTATGTCGGTTCCAAAACACAGTATACCCAAAGCACCCATCGAGCTCACCTTTGTCGTTGTTGGTGCAGGATTGGGCGGCGTCACCGCCGCCATCGGCCTCCGGCTCGCAGGACACCGGGTGTTGCTCGTCGAGGCCGCGCACGCGCTCGGTGAAGTTGGGGCGGGAATCCAGATCCCTCCGCCCTCCGTCAAGATCTTGAACACCATCGGCGTCTTGCCCCGCGTGATGGACCACTCCATCTTGCCCGGTGACATCAACGTGCGGCGGTGGCAGAATGGCGAGATGCTCTCGCAGCAGAACTTGGTGCCCTACACTTTAGAAACATACCAGGGCCATTACTTGCACATCCACCGCGCCGACTACCACCTGGCGTTGGTGGAGCGCGCCGTGGAAGTGGGCGTCGAAGTGTACTTGAATGCGCGTGTGCAGAGCATCGACTTTGACATCTCCACGGTGCTCACGGAGGATGGGCGCACCTTCACGGGTGACGTTGTTGTCGGGTATGACGGCATCAAGTCGGTGTTGCGCTCGTCGGTCTTGGGCCACGAGGACCTCCCCTACGACACGGGCGACTTGGCGTTCCGCGCGTTGGTGGACGTGGAGAGCATGAAGGCGCACCCGGAGTTGGAGCAGTTGTGGAAGCACCCCGACATCACGTTCTGGTGGGGGCCCCGCATGCACGTGGTGGTGTACCTTTTGCAGAGTGGCAAGACATGCAACATTGTCGTGTTGAGTCCCGACACCTTGCCCAAGGACGTGCTGGTGCAAGAAGCCACCGAGGACGAGTTGCCCACGTTGTTCCAGGACTGGGACCCCGTGTTGCGCAAATTGTTCAGTTTGGTGCACAGCGTTTCCAAATGGCGGTTGCAGAACTCGCGCGAGTTGAGCACGTGGACGCACAAGACGGGCAACTGCATTATCTTGGGCGACGCTCTGCACGCGACCTTGCCGTACTTGGCGAGCGGGGCGTCGCAGGCGTTGGAGGACGCGGCGGTGTTGACAGGGCTCTTTTCCCGCATCGAGTCCAAGGACCAGATCCACGACTTGTTGGGGTTGGCGGAGTCGTTGCGCAAGTGGCGGTCGACGCAGGTGGTGCAAGGGTCCACGGACTGCCAGCGCATCTACCACATGCAAGACGGGCACGAGCAGCAACAGCGCGACGCCAAGTTGAAGACGTTGCCTGCGCAGATTGGGTGCCCCAACCGGTTTGCCGACCCCGTGTTCCAGAAGTTTCTCTGGGGCTATGACGCGTTTGTGGAGGCCAGGCGCGGGTGGACCGAGTACAAGCAGGGGCGCAAGGCCAAGTACACGTTTGAAAACTTGTATGAAGACGCAAGGTTGTAAGGGGCCGGGCTGGGGGCACGCGGGAATATGTTATTTACGCAGAGGTTACTCGTGCCGAGGTTAATTATGCAGGTATATAGTAAACGGGCTATGAGCAGTGGAAGGCGGACAAGATCTATCGTAGTGGCAAAGACAATACCACGGCCACAGCCATAGCCACGGCCGTTTCAAGCCAATTAGTATCCATTAGTAGAGAAATAAATAAACATCAAATAAATAAGGTCCGTTCAGCTAGTAGGTTCCCGTGCCTCTTCTTGCCTAGACCCTCTGGCCAAAGAGGGCGTTGCCAGGCAAGGGGATGGAGTAGGCGTTGATGTAGGAGTTGGTGGGGTTGGCGGTACCGGCAAAGGCATTGTACCAGGCAATGAACGCGGTGATGACGCCAAACACGCCGCCGGCGCGGGTGACGCCAACCCGGCCGCTAAGAGCACCGCCGGCCAACAAAAGGAAAGTGACAAACAAAAAGAAAAACAAACTGCTGAACGACAAGGTCGACTTGAGGGTGTTCAAAAACAAAATCAAGGTGAAGATGGCCCAGCCCAAGAGGAAAAAGCCCACGGCATTGTCCAACTGCTCGGTGCCCTCGTAGGCGCCGGCAATGTTGAAGGACTCGATGAAAATGGCGGCGTAACTCAACCAAAAGGCGCCGTACGAGGTCAAGGCGGTGAAACCAAAAGTGTTGCCCGCGGCAAACTCCCACAACCCCGCGAGGAACTGGGCGGCACCGCCGTAGAAACAGGCAAGGGAGACAACGACATTGGGGGTAGTGATGCCCATGGCCTGTGCGTTGATCATCGACAACACAAACGTGGTCATGGCAAAACCAGACAAGCCCAAGGGCGCGGGGTTGATGTTGAACTTGGGGTATGGCGCGGCGCCGGGGTTCAAGGTACCACCAAAGGCGGCCATCAACTCGTGTCTGTAGTACTTGTGGTTGTTGATGATGACGTACTCACCGCCGTCGCCAGAGATCTCAACCCGGTTGACGGGCAGGTCGTCCTGCTGCATGACCTTGGGTTCCACCTGGGAACTGTTGGAGGAGTTGTTTGAACCTTGCGAAGCCATTGTGGGTTAGTGTTGTGTTGTTCTGTTGTTGGCTGCTACAACAAGATGAAAAAGGGGAAGCTGGTGTGGAGCAGGGAAGAGCTGGGGCTACACAAGAGAGAGGAGAGAGCCGGGAGAGCCAGGTTGAAACAGGAGGAGATTCGCTGTCTATTTAAAGGTGCCAAAGACAATAGAAAATTTTTCGTATAGGCAGTGGAGATGGAGGCTGTCCACACCAGCACAAGCGCAAGCCCAGGCCTAGTGCCTGTGCCTGGCCTGCACCCGCCCCGCTGAGAACGCTACTCCGAATGTCGCGCGGGCACCGAGCCCACAACAGAAATGTCGCACACATCATGCAGAGTAGTGGGGCTAATTTCACCTCGCAGCGCGGGAAAAAATAACAACAATGGGGAGGCGAAACAGCCCACACCTGCGCGCCCACCGCCCACAAGAAGGTGCGGTGTGGTGTGGGTGCTCTGTTTGTTGAGCCCCGGGGATTACCTGGCCCACCACGGGAGAAGCGGCCGGTAGGGGCGTGTTCTCCTTTCCTTTCCTCTCCCCGTTTTTCTTTGCCTCCAGCCAGGAGACACCTTGGCCCATGGGCTTGCCACGGAGAAATGGAAATGCTTGTCACTTTTTTTCTCCGTTCTCCCTCGACTCCGGCGGGAAGACAATTCCGTTATTCTCTCAGCTTCCCTCGTGGCGACATTTTTTGTTGGTCTGTTTGGTCCGTTTGGTTTGTTTGGCTTGTTTGGCTCTTTGTACTGCTTGCTGCCCTTTGTGTGCACTTTTGTCAGGAGCCCGGAGTGCGCTTATGTACATGCACGCTCGTGGGGCTCCCTTCCTTCCCTCCCTCCTTCCCATTCTCTCCCATTATGGTAATGTGCAAACCCTCTATCTGTGGGGTAGAGGTTGTTATGTGCAGGCGGGTAGGAAAGCAAGGACAAGGGCAAGGCAGGCGTCGGCTGTGTGGTGTTCCTTCTTTCGAAGCAAGTCCGAGCTTACTAATCTGTTTCTGTTTGGCTGTGACTACTCTCTGCTGGGTGGGAATATTATTTTTTGTGCTGCGTTTCAGAAAGAAAGAGAGTGTGACTGGGAGAGTTTACTAGGAGGGGAGGGGGCTTTGCCAAGAAAAATAATAGTAGTCTTTCGGCTGAGGTGAAAACTCCGAGAGCTCGGGGAGGAAGAGCAAGGGATGGCAAGGAAGGGGGTGTGGGAGACTGTCGCTGATACACATCGCCGAGCACACGAGACTAAGGCGAACGGCGTGTGCCGTGTTGTGCGTGAGAAAAACCAAGGACAGAAAGACGGAAGCAACGAGCGATGGCAAGAGGAGACACGACAGAGGAG
>MXQC01000111.1:0-32579 GCA_002094185.1 Zhuliangozyma boniae
TAGTGGCGGCAGCGGCAAGAGGAACTATCACGGATGAGGTGCGGTGGTGGTGGCAACGGCGGAAATCGGTGAAATGCGTGTCTCCTGTGAATGAAGTCTTCTTGAGAAACTTAGACAACTGTAAGAGCACTTGGCAGACCCTATACTCTTGTGGAAGCAACAGATCCCAGAACGATGCCTTCTGGGTCCACCAAAGAAAGTGGAAGCACAAGGCTTCTGCATATGCACCTGTTCCAAAGGGGAAGGAGATGGCAGTATGGGATGCCTTGATCTGCCCTGCGTGTAGCTCTATGTGGACATCATCTGAGAGCATATCCCCTAACATTCCTCATGGGAATCCCTCGCTATGTTAAGAAACGCTTCCTTTCTTTGCTTATTGTTCACTGCTGCTGGATCTGGGAAGCTGGATTCTGCGCAAATGCTCCTTCCGTTTGAAGGCAGAAAAAAAGATGTATGCGTAGATGATCATCACCACACCCATACACCACACCACCGCCATGTCGTTGGAAAGCTCACTGTTTATGTTTGACCTACCTACATATCTACCAAACGAAGCACCCGAGAAGTCACAACAGCTGCAACAGCTGCTGGCGGTAGCTATACTGACTACAGAACTTCTGCACAATGATACCCAACACGCCCACGACGACCACGACGACCACGACGAGCCACTTGACGAGGAAAAGAAGGTGCTCCCCAACCAGCCCGTGTTTATCTCCGGAACCCAGATTACGTTGCAGACAGATGAAGATATTGCCAAGTGGATTGCCGAGCGCAAACGCAAGTGGCCCTCGCGCAAGGTCATGGAGGAAAAGCAGAAGCAGCAAGATGGCCAGAATGGGCAGGAAAACGGCGTCAACTCGAGGAAGAGGAGAGGCAGCAACGAAGAGAGACGGGGTGACCACAAGAACAGCAGTGGAAGTGGAAGTGGAAGTGGAAGTGGAAGTGGCAGTGGCAATGGCAATGGCGATGGCCCTTCCAAGCGACTCAAGAACGTGTGCCGTTTTTTCCAGGCTCATGGAAAGTGCAAGTTTGGCAACAGGTGCAAGAACATCCACGAAGTGCCCAATACTGCCACGAACAGCACCGCCAATGCCTCCGCCGCTGCTTCTGCGGCCAACCCTGTTGCTTTTGGGCACAAACACGACTTGACTCACTTCAAAAAGACCATCAACGGCATTCCCGTGCTCACCCCCAAGCTCTACTCTGATCGCACCAAGAACACGCCGTCCAAATCGTCGTTGTTCAAGCACCTTGTCGCGCGCGACCAGATGGACAACGAGAACCGGTTGGTGATTGAGCTAATACGGCACTTGGATGAGCAGAAGCTCATTGACCACGAAGCAATGAAACCATAATCTATAAAAATGCAAGCCATACACAAGCCATACACAAGCCATACACAAGCCATACAAAAGGAAATATACGCAGCACGCTGTATTTGCCTCCCCCTAGTACAAGTCGCCGTCGTACTGTTTGGTGGCGTCCAACAAGATCGAACACTGCTTGCCAATGTCGGCCAACTTGCTGATTACCACGCCGTTGCCCTCGCCAAACCCGTAGATGGAGTAGCTCAACCCCACGTCTTCGCAGAACTTAATCACAAGCGGCTGCACCCGCCGCAAGTTGTGGCGTGGCAACCGCGGGAAAAGGTGGTGGATGGCCTGGAACTGCAACCCGCCGTGGAAAAAGTCCAACCACTGCGGACAGTCCACGTCCATGGTGGTGCGGATCTGCCGCGAGGGGAACGACTCGCTGACGCCCAAGTCCGACGTCGACATGGCAAAGTGCGATAGCGTGATCTGCACGTGCACGAGCATGGTGGCGACGTGGCTCACCATAACGTACATGAAGCGGTTCCACCCACCCGAGATGGTTCTGTACACCAACAAGTAGAAGAACCAGTAAAAGAAAAACGACAACCCCGCCAACTCAAAGTACCGGAACCACGCCGCCTTGCCGTGGCGCGGGCCGTCGCCGTTCAACACGTGCGTCCACGAGAGCCGGTACAAGTTGAACCGGCCAAAGCAGAGGATGGGGTAGTACATGTAGTGCTGCAAGGGCACCAAGAACTGGGCGAACTTGTCGAAAAACAAAAACTTTTCGTAGTACGTCGAGTACACGGAGTCAAACAATCGCACCGACACGGCAAAGAACGGCAAGTGCTGGATGTCGGGATCGTGCACGGGGTCGTTCGTGACCAAGTGGTGCACGTTGTGGTTGCGCTTCCACCACCCGAGACTCAACCCCCCAAACCAGTCGGCGACAAGCATGCCAAACAAGTTGTCAAACTGGTAGTCGTGAGTGATCGCCACGTGTCCGGCGTCGTGGGCCACAAACGTGCCCTGGTGCCACGCCATGCCCATCAACACGGCACTGATAAAGAGACAGTCGAGCTTGAGAAAAGACAACGCGCACAAGAACAACGACGCCATCTTCACCACCTCGCGCACATAGTCGTAGTAGTTGCACTGGTAGAACCCGTTCTTGATGACGGTGGCGTGCAACTCGGTGTACCTGTCGCGCAAGTGCTGCTGCGTCTTGTAGTCCAACGACGGGATCGACATAATGTCGCCGTGCGTGAGCTTGTTGTCGTAGTTGCGCATCAACGTCTTGGGATTGACAATGGCCGACGACCTGTGCGCGGTCTCCTCGGTGATGGGGAAGAGCTCGTCCTTGTTCTCCTCGGTGACCAAGATGTTCTGGGGCACCACCGGCTTAACGCTGTCGTCGGTATACCCGGCACCCTTCTTGGCGGGCTCCTCCTCTTCCTCGTCGAGGGAGGTGGTTGCGGAGAACTCCAGCTCCGAGTTGGACAACGAGTCGTTGTCCATCTTTTTGTCCAACCGGCTGGCGAGACTGCCGCTGTTCTTGCTGCTGCTGTTGCCGCTCTTGCTGCCCTTGCTGTTGCTCGTGCCAGCGTGTTCACCCTTCTTGTAGAGCGCCCCCTGGATGGGCGGCAACAAGTTCTCCCAGTAGTAGTCGATCTCGCCAATCTTGAACCGCAGAAAGGCACCCACCGTCTCCTCGCTGTGGTACGCCACCATCTCGTCGGTGGCATCGCGCCCGACCATGTGGTACACGGCCTTGTCGCCGCCGGGGTGTCTGCTGATCCAGTTGGTCAAGTTGAGCACGCTGTTCTTGTAGATGACAATGACCTTGCCGTCAGCTATAAGGTCAGCGACCTCGCCACGCGTGAGTATCTTTGCCATGGTATGAAGGGGAGGTGCTGCCTTAAAAGGAAAACTTGCGGGGTGGCGGTAAAGAGCGAACGTGGTCTTTTTAGGCACGAGGTGTGGAACGTGTTGCTTACTTTTGGCGAGTTGTGATTCGACTTTTAGCCTGTTTTTTTCCCTGTCTCAGTAATTTTATGTTGCCAGGTTTTTTCTGTCATGTCCCCCCTTTTTCTCTCCAGCTCGTATCCGCAAACGAGGCGCATTACAAAGGCGGTGCCAGAAACCAGCGAGCAGCAGCGGCCGCCGTCAGCAGACACGTGGAATTGGATGTATTGTTACACGTAGCTGTATATGGGTACATGTGTTATGCGCAGAGAACACTCCAAAACGCCATTGCCTCTACTCTCTCTAATGTCTCTGCCTTCTTGGCTGCTGTTCCCTAGTAACATCTGTTTAAGGTCTCGTAGGCGAGGGGGATAAACGTGGGAATGAGGTAGTTGTCGTTAATGTCGGCTGTTCCCTCCAACACAGCGCCCAAAACCACAGCCACAAACACATTCTCCCAGCTGCGGATGGGGACATATGCCGCGTTGTTGCTCAACCAGTACTCAATTGCGTTGAAGCTGATCATCACACTTACCACAAATGCCACCGTGCCCTGCACCGACTTCTCGCTGCCTTTCCACTTGAACGATCCCCACTGCCGGCCCACCGCCGACGCAAGCGTGTCGCCCACACCGAGAGCCACCAACCCGCTGTACCGGATGATCGTCACCGTGTCCTTGTTCACGGCATAGTCGTACACTATGGGGACGGTCACCCCAAAGAGCAAGTAGATGTACGACAAGTTCAAGGGGCCCTTCAAGTCCTTAAAGTCCTGGAACTTGATCAACCTGTTAAAGAGAAACTCGCCCACAAAGCTGATGCGGTTGAACCGGAGCGCCTCCACGAGGAAAAACACCACCAACGTGCCCAACAAGCTGATCAACGTGAACTCGATCTGGCTCGTCAAGATGGCGGGGGAAAACGCCAACGCCCCCACAATAAGCACGTGCCACACCTTCCTCCGCGCATTGAGGCTGAGGTAGTCCGCGAGGGAGAACACGGTGGGGATGGCAATGCCCGCAGCAATGCCCCACACTTTGACAAGGTGCACCCTCTCGTTGTCGCTGAGAATGTACTCGTACAACCACACCACTGCGTTGCTACCCAAAACGTGCTGCAACTGGTATGTGGTGAGAAAGTAGAAGATGCCGCCAAAGGCGCCCACGGTGACAAACCCAGGGAGGTGCGCGTACACGGGCAACAAGAAAATCGACGCTGCAGCCATGCTGGTGAGGAGCTTTTGGAAAATCGTCAATGGCAATAAGTTGTCCACCAAAGGCTGGTTCAACAACACGTTGGTGAACAACAACGCCGCCAACTGGATCTCGGACTTTTTCAACGTCTTGTTGTACTCGGCCTCGGGCACCAACTCGTCGTCCTTCCTGGGCACGGAGCTATCCAAGTTGCCGTCGTTGATATAGTTCAACGCGTAGCTGACCATAAAGTGCACCATCGCGACCTGGACAAACTGGACAGTCGAGAACCCGCCCTCCTCGTCCTTGTACATCTCAAACACCATCACCGACGAGAGGAGGCTGAACAACGGGTTCAACTTGTCGACGATAAAGTAGTTGAGCGCGAGGTTGGCGAGAAACCAGTTCTTTTCGTAGTGCAAGGTGGCAGCCAACGTGGGCAACAACACGCTGTAGAAGTAGTTAAAGTCGGGTGGTCTCTTATCTGCGCCCTTGGTGGTGCTCACCACCATTCCCAACACCACCCCGGCGAGGTTGAAGAAGATGGTGGAAAGGTGTGTCTGCAAGTGGCCAAACTTGCCACGCTGCACGTAGATCAACTGCACAAAGAAGCCAAACACGAGCAACTGCACCGCCTTTAAGAACGTCAAGTTGGCATTAACAAAGTCCTGTGCCCGGTACAAGTAGTTGAACGGAAAGGAGGCATTGGCGATATCCTCCTCGAGGCTGCCCGCGGGTTCCTGTGGCGTGTCCAGTTTTTCTGTAGCGGTGGTGGTGGCGCCGTTCGCTGCGGCGGCCGTTGCTTGTTCGGCCTCGAACGAGGGTATGTCGCGGAAAATGCTCGCCGTCGACCTCGCGGCGGGGTCCCTGCTCGCGGCCTGCTTGTTTCGTTTGGGCGGCATCTGCGTGGTGGTCTCTGGAGTGTTCCTGGGCCTAATGATGAGGGGAAAACCAGGTGCGGTGATGGCGGGACCAAGGGAGAAAAAAAAGTCGGCGCAAGATTTCTGGCAAGAAGTACGGCCACAGCGCGGGTGGCTTCTTTTGTCGCACGAACCGGGGGAGGCTGCCCAGAAGTGGGCAGGGGGGGTGGGCAGGCCTTGGGGGCGGGGGTCTGGGCACGGGCCACTGTGCTTTGTGTTGTAGGGATGGCCAACGGGGGTTGTGGGAAAAGAAGCAGGGCTAATAGTTTCAGCTGCTTCATCTCGCTCTACTTCATATGGGATCTGTCCCGGGAACTATTCCCCGTGGGTCTAAACTGGGACCTGTGGGGGGAGGGGGGACACCACCCATTGCCGAGAGCCCCTCGCTCTGGTGGCACCACAGTTTCTACGTCGGTGTCGCTTTTGCCCAAAGCGTGACACCAACCAAATGGGCGTGTCGTGGCGAAAAGACCCGCGTTCGCACACGCGTCTGCCCTCTCCAAACTATAAGGGGAAAAAAAGGACAACAAAAACAAATACAAGCGCCAAAACACCACCATCCCACAATGCACATTAAGCGGATAGTCATACAGGGGTTCAAGACGTATAAGAACGCCACGGTGATAGACGCATTGTCGCTGCACACCAACGTCGTCGTGGGCAGGAACGGGTCCGGCAAATCCAACTTTTTCGCTGCCATCCGGTTTGTCCTTTCGGACGCGTACACACACATGTCGCGCGAGGAGCGCCAGGGGTTGATCCACGAGGGGTCGGGCACGGTGATGTCCGCGTACGTGGAGATCATCTTTGACAACACCGACGGCCGGTTCCCCATCAACAAGCCCGAGATCAGCATCCGACGCACCATCGGGTTGAAGAAGGACGACTACTCGTTGGACGGCAAGTCCGCCACGCGCTCCGACATTATGAACTTGTTGGAGAGCGCCGGGTTCTCGCGGTCCAACCCATACTACATTGTGCCCCAGGGCCGCATCACCAGCTTGACCAACTCCAAGGACCACGAGCGGTTGTTGTTATTGAAGGAGGTGAGCGGGGCCACTGTGTTTGAGAACAAGCTCAAGGAATCGATGAAGGAGATGGTGCAGTCCAACTTCAAGCGGCAGCGGATCGACGAGACCATGCAGTCGATTGCCGACCGGTTGGCGGACTTGCAGATCGAGTCGTCGGACTTGAAGGACTACCAGAAGTTGGAGAAGCAGAAGAAGGTGTTGGAGTACAACATTTTTAACCGCGAGTTCAACGAGTTGAACGAGTCCATCGAGGAGATTGAGGACAACTACCAGCGCTTGCTCGAGGAGTCGCAGAACGACGTTAACGAGTTGGAGCGCCGGGAGCGGCTCTGCTTGCAGCTTCAGGACACCATCAAAGACTTGAAGGTGTCGCTCAAGATGTTGAAGTTGGACCGCGACCAGACCGACTTGGACCACGATCAGCTCTTGCAGCAGATCACCACCAAGCAGATTGCTCTTGATGAGATTGTGGCCACCACCAAGGCGGCCAGTGAAAGAGCGTCCCATCTTCACAGCCGGATTGCTGGTCTTCGCGGCGAGATTGCCAGGCACGAGGCCGCCATTGCTGAGCACAAGCCCGAGTTGAACCAGTTGCAGGAGTCCGAGCTGGCGTTGAAGCAGCAGCTCCTTGAGACCACGTCGAAGCAGCGGGCCATCTACGCCAAGCAGAGCCGGTTTCGCCAGTTTGCCACCAAGGCCGAGCGCGACTCGTGGCTCAACACCGAGATCTCGTCGGTGAAGCAGCAGTTGCGGGCCAAGGAGCAGGACATCAAGCAGCTCGAGAGCGAGGTCAAGTCCAAGAACACCAACATGGCCGAGTTGTCAGCCCAAATCGAGAAGCTCCACCACGCATTGGACAATGAGGGCCATATGCAGCAGGTGGCGGAGCTCCGCACAAACGTACAGGGTCTCCGGGCCCAGGTGGGCAAGTTGACGGACACCAAAAAGACGCTTTGGCGCGATGAGATCCGGCTCAAAAGCGTGCACGACTCGCTCGCCAACGACTTGCAGAACGCCACGGACTTGGTGAACCAGACCATGGACCGGGCGCAGGCTCGGGGCATTGCCGCCGTGCGCGAGATTGCCCACAAGTTGGGGCTCAGTGGCGACAAGATGTACGGCACAGTGGCCGAGCTCTTTAACGTCAACGACAAGTACAAAACGGCGGCGGAGGTGATTGCCGGCAACTCGTTGTTCCACGTAGTTGTTGACACCGATGCCACCGCGGCCACGATTATGGCCGAGTTGGTGCGCACCAAGGCCGGTAGGGTCACGTTTGTGCCCTTGAATCGCATTGAGGTGCAGAGCGTGGAGTACCCGGACTCGGTGGAAAACCAGTGCTTACCGCTAATCTCCAAGCTCAAGTTTGACGCCAGCGTGAAGCGCGTGATGCAGCAGATCTTTGGCCGCACCATTGTGGTGAGCGAGTTGCTGCGCGGGGCCGAGTTGTCGAAGCGGTTTCTGTTGAGCGCAATTACCCTCGACGGCGACCGCGTGGACAACCGCGGGGTGTTGTCCGGTGGGTACCGGGATTACAAGAGCTCGCGGTTCGACGCGTTGAAGGTGCAGAGCAAGAAGAAGCAGGAGTTGCGCAAGACTGACGACGAGTTGCGCAAAGTGGGCACCCAAATCGAGGCGGTTAACCAGCAGTTGACCAAGGCCAATAACGAGTTGCAGTTGAGTGTGCGCGACCTTGACCGGCTCAGCGGGGCACGCGAGCCGTTGAAGCTCGAGCTATCGCAGTTGACCAACAAGAGGTTCAACACGGAGCAGGAGACGGCGTCGATGCACCATAACTTGGACGCGTTGAAGGCAGCACGCAGTGCGTTGGAGGTGGCGTTGAAGCAGCACGAATCGGAGTTGAACTCGCGGTTTACGCAGGCATTGTCGCCCGCGGAGACGGCCGCCTTGCACGACTTGAATGCGGAAATTTCCCGCGTGGAGTCGGAGTTGGACAAGGTGGTGACGAGGCTGGCGGGGTTGGACACCACGATCTCGCACTACGAGTCGGAGTTGGCCAACAGCTGCCGGCCCCGGTTGGAGAAGTTGCTCCTGCAGGAAGCGCTGTTGAGGGACCATGGCGGGGGCCATGGCCCGAACGATTTTACGGCGGAGGAGTTGGAGCGCGAGGTGGAGTCGTTGCAGTCGCAGTTGGATGCGGCGCAGGCACGCCATTTGCGCGCCGTTGAGAACTACAACCAGGCCACCGAGGAGATCGGCCGGAGCGAGGCCGAGCTCAAGCGCGCCGATGCCCAGCAGCTTGCGATTGTCAAGAAGTTGGACAAGTTTGCCAAGGTCTCAGCCAAGGCGTTGAACCAAAAGGCGGTTAAGCTCAGCACACGCGAGGAGGTGAGCAGGAGCATTCGCGAGCTCGGGGTGTTGCCCGAAGAAGCGTTCCAGCTGGAGAAGTACGACAAGTTCTCGTCGAACGAGTTGGTGCAGATGTTGAGCAAGGTGAACGACGGGTTGGGCAAGTACTCGCACATCAACAAGAAGGCGATGGAGCAGTTCCACACGTTCACCAAGCAGCGCGACGAGTTGGTGGAGCGGCGCAAAGAGTTGGACACGTCGCGCGAGTCGATCGAGAACTTAATCAGAAGCTTGGAGCAGCAGAAGGACGACGCGATCAAGAAGTCGTTCAAGCAGGTGGCCACGTCGTTCCATGAGATCTTTGAGCGGTTGGTGCCTAATGGGGTGGGCAACTTGATCATGCAGAGGCGGGAAGAAACGCAGGGGACGGCAACGCAGGGTCACAGGGAAGACGGGGAGGAGGAGGGTAGTTCTGCCACCGAGTCTATTGACAACTATACCGGTGTGGCCATCTCGGTATCGTTCAACTCGAAGTACGACGAGCAGCAGCGGATCGAGCAGTTGTCGGGCGGGCAAAAGTCCCTATGTGCGATCGCATTGATCTTCGCCATCCAAAAGTGCGACCCGGCGCCATTCTACCTATTTGACGAGATCGACTCGAACTTGGACACCCAGTACCGCACGGCCGTGTCGGCGATGGTCCAGGAGTTGTCGGCAGACGCGCAGTTTATCTGCACCACGTTCCGGCCCGAGTTGTTGCTGGTGGCCGACAAGTTCTACGGGGTGATGTTCAGCAACAAAGTGAGCACGGTGGCAGAAATCAACGAGGAGGAGGCCATGAGCTTTGTTGAGGGCCAGCAGCACCGGTAAGTGCTATATATATGTATAGGGTGCAAAGGAGTGTACACGAATACAGCGGAGGAAAACAGAGGTGGGAGGAGGCGCACGTGACACTGCTCCAGTTTCTGTAGTGGCGCCCACGTTGCCTCCTGTGAGCGCATGATGTGTATAGCAAAAAAAAGCATACTTCAAGCAAAGCGTCCGATATAGTGTAATGGCTATCACCCGGCACTCTCCATGCTGTAATCTGGGTTCGATTCCCAGTGTCGGAGTACTTTTTTCTTTTTTCGTGCTTTTGCTTTCACAGGCACTTTTTTGTGTGCGCTTTTGTGTGCGCTTTTTCTCTAATGGCTGGGCAGGACTTGCGTCAGCCTTCAGGGGCAGCACAGCCCTGGCAACGTCAAAGGCATGGCATGGAAGCACAAATAGTGGTTCCTGCAGCAGCCAATAGTGGCGGGTCTCGACAATCTCTGCCACCTTGATCCCCCTGTCGACACACATCTCCACTCGTCCTTTTCTCCTTTCGTGATGTGCTGTTCTCTCCTCTCTCCTTGCCTCTCCAATCCAACGAGGCTGAGATGAAATTCCACGTTAAAAATAACACTGACGACAGTGGAAAAATGAAAAATTACTGGAAACAAGCAGAAAGGCGAGAGTGGCCAGGGAAAAGAAGAGATGCTCTGTTGTCCAGAAGGGGAAAACCACGGCACGTGACCAGCGGCGCCCAAACAGAGCAAAAACAATGCCGCGTTTCGAAGCAGCCTGGTGTATAAAAAAAGATATCGATTTCTCCAATTCCATCTTTCCCCCTGCCCTTTTTTTCTGGCATTCTTTCCTACCCATCAAAACACAACAAATGGTATGTGATCGGGCTCCCTTCTAGTGGTCCGCTGTCCCTTGGTCACTGTCGTCCACTTCCCGTGAGCGTATACTAACTTTGTCTTCCCCCCTCTTTTCCTTCCAGTCTTACCAGCAAGGTCCCCCACAACAAGGCTACTACCAGCAAGGCCCACCGCCCCCACAGCAGGGTTACTACCAGCAGCCCCAGCCCATGTACGTCCAGCAGCAGCCCCAGAAGAGCGGCGGCGGCTGCTGCTCCACGTTCTGCGGCTGCTGCACTGCCCTCATATGCTGCTGCTGCGCCGAGGAGGCTGCCGACGCTTTGTGCTAAGTGGAATTGTTTTCCTCGCTTGCTGTTGCGGCCGACTAGAGGATGTTCAAGAGCCAATTGTGTATTTGCTAGAGAATATAAACAGCACCGTGAGTATATCGAGGACATGGGAAGTGCACTCCCAGCACAGCCTCTGTCCTTCCTCCTGCCCTGTGCGCCCAAACGAGGCTTGGTTTATTTTACCCAATGCCCCGTTGCGAGCCCGTGCGGTGGTTGCGTACACTTTTTCTTGTTCCCCTCCTCCCCCTCCTCTGCTGACGATGCCCTGGTGGTTTCCTTTAAAGCGTACATCGAACCTATACAACCATTAGCAAACTTGCTTAGTGGGCCGTGAAGCCGCCGGAGGCAAAGATGGTCTGGCCGGTGATCCACACGCCCTCGGTCACCAAGAATCTGACTATGGGGGCAATGTCCGACACCTCGGTCAACCGGTTGTACATGCCCGCGCTCTTCAAGTACGCAATCGACTGGTCGGTCTCCTGGCCGTACAAGAAGGGGGTATCCATGGGGCCAGGGGCCACGCAGTTGGAGGTGATACCTCTCGACTGCAATTCCTTGGACACGGCCTTGGAGTAGTATTCCACGCCGGCCTTGGTGCCCTGGTATCCGCCGTAGGAGTCGGTGTACGCCGCCAACAACGACGTGACCAACGACACGATTCTGCCCTTGTCGTTCAAGTGGAGACCAGCCTCCTTGATGAAGAAAAATGCCACCTTGTTGTTCTTGTGGTCCAGCGAGTCAAACTCCTTCTCGGTAAAGTCGGTGATGGGCTTCTTGATCACCTGGCCCACGGTGTTGATGGCAATGTCAATGCCGCTGGGGAACGCCCTCTTGGCCGTGTCAAACAACTTGGCCACTTCAACAGCGGTGTCGAAGGATGCCTGGTACAACACGACCTTGATGCCAGGGAACTCCTGCTCGAGCTCCTGCTTGAACTTCTCGGCCTGCCCGGGCTGCGAGTGGTGGTGGAGGAACAAGTTTGTGCCCTGGGCCGCCAACTGCCTGGCGGTGGCGGCGCCCAAGTTCTTGATCCCGCCGGTAATGAGGGCAGTCTGGCCCTTGATCTGGTGCTCCTTTGCAATAAAAGACATGCTGTGTGTTTGAGCGCGTTGTGTTTGAGTGGTGGGGGAAGAAGAAAAGGACGTCATGGAGAACAGGACGGGCACCTTTTATACCTCTAGCAACCTGCCTCGACATTCGCAGCTATGGCTCGCGGCCCATGACTCCTTGTTCACAGCCCCCTGCTCTTCGCTCCCTTGCTTTGGGGTTTGGGGATTGCGCGCGGAAAAGAAAATATGGCTTCCGCCATAGTGCGGGACGAGTATTTGCGCCTGCAAAGCTCGGCCATACATCCGCATTTGGGGTGCACCGAATTTCAGGCTGGGTTTCCAGTACCGGGAGTCCTGCAACGCAGCAAAAGTGCCAAGAGCAACCGCTGCCACACGGGTTGTGGGACCGTCCACATTCCGAGGCTCGGACATATCTCTTGAATGGGAGACGAGCGAGTCTCAAGTCTGGTGCAGGGATGGGGTGGCAACACCCTGTAAACATACTAAAGGTGGAGAACAATTGCTGTCTCGCGCAACTATGTTCTAGAACAAGCACGGCGGTTCTGCTTGCGCCCATGAGAGCGGAATACGGGTGGAGCAGAGAACCCGTCCATAAGGGGAACGGTAGGAGTAGAGGAATAGGGGCGATGGCAGTGTGATGAAAAGGACGCTATTAAAACTATTGTGCATTACCAACCATACACAGCCGTCTATACCGCACAGAACAGCTCTGCTTTTCTTCAGCTGCCCACGCCGTAGCCCACAGCGGACCCGCAGCAGAGGACCACCATCAAGGTGCCGCACATGGAAGTGTCTGATCCCTTGCAGTTACCCTGGCCCGAGCAGCACCCAAAGCAGCTCCCGAAACAGTCGCTGCAGCACGTAGTTAGCTGGCTCTCGCTCGCCCGTTTGGGCTGCATGATATCAGACTCCTGGTCCGACTGTGCCGACGCATCGGACTCGCCGTTGTGCCGGCTATAGTTCGGCGGGTTGCGCGCCTCATACGTTGGTAGCTCGCTGTCGCCTGTCATGGCAGTGGTGGCGGTGGTGGGGAGAATGGACTGTCTACAACTCCTGTATCTGTTGCGTTTATACCATGCAGAAAAAATGCCTAGGCGGTATGTATTTAATTCAGGGTGGGGCGGAGCAATCGCACAAGGAAATGGTCTACAAGAGAAATATGCTCCCCATCTGTGCTCAAACATTACTGTACACTTCCCTTCACTACACACACCCTCTAGTTCTTGCTCTTCTTCTTGGTTGAGGTCGAGTTCTTGGGCAACTCCTTGACAAAGGGGATAAACTCGGGCTCGCCGGGGATGTACTTTCTCAACACCTCGGGGATCACCAAGCCCTCCTCGGTCTGGTAGTTTTCCAAGATGCAGCACAACGCCCGCTCGGTGGCACTCAACGTCGAGTTCAAACAGTGCACGTACTTCTTCTCGGTCTGGTTCTGCTGCTTGATGCCGCATCTGATCTCCAAGTTCCTTGACTGGTAGTCAGTGCAGTTGGAGCACGAGACCAACTCCTTGTACTCCTGCTGGAAGGGGAACCACGCCTCCAAGTCGTACTTCTTGGCAGCGGCATTGTTCAACTCGCCCGAGACAATGCCCACCACGCGGTAGGGCAAGCCCAACGACTTGTAAAACTCCTCCGATAACCCAATCATGCGGTCAAACTCCTTCCACGAGTTCTCGGGCTCGGCCAACACAAACTGCTCGATTTTCTCGAAAGCGTGCACCCGGAAAATGCCCCACGCGTCCTTGCCGTGCGACCCGGCCTCTCTTCTGAAGCACGACGAGTAACCGGCATATCTCACGGGCAACTGCTCGGCGGGCGACTCAAACCACTCGCCGGCGTGGTAGGCGCTAATGGGCTGCTCCGAGGTGGCAATCAAGTACTTCTCGTCCTCGCCGTCCAACACCTTGTAAAGCTCCTCGTCAAACTGCGATAACTGCGCCGTCTTGGCCATCACTTCCTTGTTCATCATCACGGGCGCCTGCAAGGGGGTGTACCCGTTCTTGGCCAAGAAGCCCAACCCATAGTTGATCAACGCCTGGTTCAAAAACACCCCGTAGTTGCGCAAAAAGTAGCCGCGGTGGCCCACGATCTTGACACCCCGCTCGGGGTCGTAGCCGTCTAGTCTCAACAAGATTTCGTGGTGCGACAACTTGGCGGTGGCGCCGGTGGCGGCCGCCACTTGCGCGGGTTTGTACTCCTCGGGCGCCCACGTGCGGACCAACTCGTTGTTGTCCTCGTTCATCGAGTCAACCACGGACTCGTGGACAATGTTGCCCACCTGGTTCACTTTGAACCGCAACTGTTTGTCGGCCGCCACCTCCCTGTCGATAATCGCCTGCTTCTCGGCGCTCAATTGCTCCTTCTTCTTGACCAAGTCGCTGGCGTCCTCCTTATTCTTGAACCGCTTGCCGATCTCCTTCTGCGTCGCGTTGATCTGCTTGTTGTGCTCATCCAAGTCGAATCTTATGCCGACCCATGCCTTGTACTCGGCGATGATTTCGTCCACCAACTCGACGGACGCGCCTCTCTTTCTCTGAGACTCTCTGATCTTGTCGGGCTCGCCGCCCTTTTCGACCAAGAATGCATTGATATCCAACATGGTGTGCGTGGTATTGCTTGTGGTGGTGTTGGTAGGGGATGGTGGATATCGACTTTGCAGAAAAAATTTTTTGTTGCGTTGGCATGTCATGCAGTGAATTATCTGCAGTGTGGGCCGTGTTGGTCTTTTGGCCGTGTCACGGTGGGTCATTTTGCGACAAGCAAAAAAAGAGACATCCCCTCCATCAAAAAGCAAGTGCAAGTGCAATTCCCATTGTCGAAACCACTGCCATTGTCGAAACCACTGCCACTGCCACTACCTGAACAAGCAGCCCCCTTATGACAGTTCTCCCTTTTTCCCATGCAATCGTTGCTCCTAGACAGAACGCTTGGTCTTGTCGCGCCATTGGAGTTTAAACGCACCGTCACCGAGAGCTACTACAGCCAGCTCTACCAGCGCGCAAGGCACCGCGTGTTCCCCGTCAACTGCCACCACAACGCCCTGGTTAACAGTTTGTCATTGGAGACTCTGGACCACCAGTTCCTCTTGTCCGGATGTGCCGACTCCTCGATCAAGCTCTGGGACTTGGCACAGGTCGAAGCCCAGCGCGAGGAGAACGAAGTCGACGCGCGGTTGCACCCGCACCCGTCCATGTACGACAACTTTGACTATGACCACCCGGTGACGGTATTCGCCACCGCAGCCACTATCCCGCGCAAGTCTGTGCACCAGTACGGGGTGTCGGCGGTGCAGTGGTGGCCGTACGACACCGGGCTCTTTGTGAGCGCGTCGTTTGACCACAGCGTCGTGGTGTGGGATACCAACGAGTTGGAGCCCGTGCACCGGTTCGACTTGGACAACCGGGTGTACGCCATCGACACATGCGGCGACACCGGCTTGATCGCCTCCGGCAGCGACCAGCCGTTTATCCGGCTCTTGGACCTCCGATCGACGTCGAGCGTCCACAGCTTGACAGGGCACAAGGGCAAGACGTTGGCTGTCAAGTGGCACCCCACGTCCCCGCACTTGCTTGCGTCGGGCGGCTACGACGGTGAGGTTAAGGTGTGGGATATCCGCCGCAGCAAGAGCTGCTTGTGCAGCTTGGACCTCCAGCGCACCAACATCCAGGAACCCTTGCCCGAGGCAACCCTGACCAAGGCGCACCTGGGTCCTGTGAATGGCCTTGTGTGGAGCGAGAACGGGACCGTGTTGTACACTACGGGCAATGACGACAAAGTGCGCGTGTGGGATATGGTTTCGTCGCAGCCCCCTCCTGTCAACAAGCTCATCAACTTTGGGCCCTTGACGCGCAACAAATACCCGCAGACGGTGCCGATGGTGCTTAGCAGAAGGATCGAGACCGAGACCGAGTATTTGCTCTTTCCGTCGGAGAGCGGGGACGTGTTTGTGTTTCGCGCCCTTGACGGCAAGATGGAGGCGCGGCTATCGCGTAAAGGGTCCAGGAGCAGCGGACGCACGTGCTCGATGGCGTACGCAGGTCTGTTCACGGGCACCTACTACTGCGGTACCGTCGATGGCGAGATTATCGTGTGGTCGCCCGAATGGAACCGGCCCGACTTGGACAGCGTGTTGGTGCGGGGACAGGGCGAGGCAGAGCCAGCACCAAATTTTGAGGAGGCATTAGAGAGGAGAAAGACACTTGAACTGCAGACGAAGAAGTTCATGGACGACCCGTTCTTCAAATAGCGAATAGGCGGTGTTGTTGTGGTGCTCGTTGCGTGTGTATATGTCTGTACCTTCTGTTCATGCTATTTCCGGCATACAAGAAATCCACTTCTGTTTTTGTAAGGCGCTTTTGTTTTCTTTGTTTTTTTATTGAACCCGAATCCACTTCTTCTTCCAGGTTCTAGGCCCATCACCTTCCGCGCATATCTCCCGGGGATCGATCCCTTTCGTTTCTTCAACCTAGTCATGACGCCCAAGATGAAGCTCCAGGTACTTGTTGTGCCTGTTGAGTACGAGAGTTTGTCCACGGATCACATCAGCCCCTCCATCTCGCGGAGGTTTCTACATTTGGCCGACCCCAAGCAGGAATTGAGCCAGCTCCAGGACCTGGTCAGAGAGCGGTTCCGCAAGCTCTACCATGAGGAGGATGCGCTTGATATTGTGGGCTTGCAGGATAGCCAGTTGTGTGACTTGGACCCCGATTTCACGGTGGAGGATGTGTTTTCCGCCAACGATGTGTTGAGAATCGTGGTGCGGAACCGGTTCAAGGGAAAGAGCATGGACACTTCCATGCACAACTCCGCCATCTACTCGATCCAGAGCACACCGTTGTTTGACACGGTGCTGTCGCGAGCGTTTTCTGTGGGGGTTACGGGACACCCCACGCAATTCATTTTAAAGGAGGCGTCGCGTGGCGTTCCCGCTACTCCTTTGCAGCTCACGGCACCCGCGGGGACCATAGATCATCAGCACCACCATCATGTATCACCCGGATCGTCGCCGGTGTTGTTGGCACCGCCACCAGAGGTTGATGATAGAACCATTCCGGTGAAGAAGCGGGTCGACTCGCGCGCCAAGACGCAACGCATCACCTCGGGCATGCTTGAGAAGCCGCCGTCGCCGGAGACTTTTGACAACCCGTACGGGGGCGGTCACGAGAATGGCCATGAGGATGGCGGCTACAACGGCCACGAGCACCACCTTGAAAATGGCCGGGCAAACGGTTCCCTTGTTGTTCCGCGAAAACGCGGCCGCGCCATGCCGGATGTGCAGGCTGGAAGCGACAGCGAGTCCCAGGACAGTTTCTCCTCCCTGATGAATGGCCCCGCCGACACCTCGTTTGGCGAGAAAACTCCCGTGGAGTCCATGCCCAAGGAGGAGCTTATCGAGATGTTCAAGACTAGCGCCAAGGACTCCAGGCGGGCGTCTGGGCGCGACAGATTGCGCGCCGTCCCCGATGAGTTCCAGGACGAGCAGTCACAGGCGATCTTGAGGAAGCTCAAGATCAACATGGTTGACGCCGACCCCGATTTCAGTCTCTCGCGGGGCCGGCCCCGGGCGGCGGCGTTGGTGGCGCAAACCAAGTTCAATGAGAACCCGCCGCGCAAGAGACGGTCCGATGCGGGTATCTCGAAAAAGAATGGACAAGATGGGAAGGATGCCGCCACGGAGGCCACCACAGAGGCCACCACAGAGGCAACCACAGAGGCCGTCATTTCCGGTGTTCAGACAAACACCAGGTTGCAGGAACTGAGAAGGGGTTCTGGTGGGGTACAGGGCGCTGGGAAGAACACGGCTGTGTCCAAAAAGGTAGTTGCGGGGAAGGGGGAGGCGCAGAAGCAGGCGGGCAAGATCGAGTTGTCGAAGCAGGATAAGGTCGCGCTTATACGCAACGACTCTGATATTCCTGCCATGTCGGATGGCAGTGAGAAGGAGAAACTGCATCGGAACGGTAGCCATGAGTCAAGTGGAGAGACTGGGAGCAATGATGGAGAGGTGCGGGGAGACACTTCTGACTGCAAGACTGCAGCCGTGAAGTCGCCAGCTAGAACACCACAACCCCAGCCAAGGACCCTCCCTCCATCGCCACTACCCAAGCCCATCAACATGCCGTCCACATCTGCCACCTCGGTGGTCCGCACCAAGCGTCCGCACCCGCCACCCAAGCCTGCATTTGCCATCATTACGGCATCGCAGGAGGGAAACGTGCCACGCGCAGCAGAAACACCCTCTCTCTTGGGCGGAGTGAGGACTCGAAGCAGCGCTGAGACCCCCGGCAAGACTGTTGAGTCGTCATCGGGTGAGTCTAGTGACGACGACGACGACGATGACGGCGACTATGCTCTGGGCTCGGAGCGCGAAAAGGGCCGCGACGCCAAGAGACGGCGCCTTGTGGCCTCAGTCCCCGCCAAGCGCGCCGCAACGCCACCCATTGCCACGCCCCGCGCGGCCCAGCTTGTCCTGTTACACAACGCTCCAGCCACAGCGCCGGCAAACGTGCTCGCCAGAAGTCACGTGTCGCTTGCAGCTCAGCCCGACCCCGTGCTCAAACAGGAGCCAGGCACGACAGCACCACCAATAGCCCCAGAGCCACCAGTAGTACCAGCGCCAACAACAGCAACGCCAACAACAGCAACGCCAACAACAGCAACGCCAACGGTGCCAGTGCCAACAGCAGTGCCAGCAGTAACCCCCATCATTGCGCCCACGCAGCTGCCTACCAAAGCTCCACCGGCAAGTGCGGGAAGCAGTATCAGGAAACCGGCCTTGTCGTCGTTAATTGACTTGGCCGGCAGAGGCTTGCCCGACGTGCGCGATTCCGACAGCAACGTCTCCACGCCAGTGGCGCCCAAGATGAACTCGCCTTTGCCAAATGATGAGTCATCGGAGGATGAGTCATCGGAGGACGACGAGAGTGGGTCAGGGTCTGGTAGTGACGACAACAACGAGGATGAAGATTATGTCAACGGCAAGGGCAAGTTTCTCAGCATGAAGCTGGTCCAGGAGACGCACCCAAAGAAGAAGAAGCTGTTCAACTTTGGCGGGCGGTACTAACCAGGAGCTCGTTGTATTTTTTGTATCTGGTTTTGCATCGCTATATATGGATCAGCAAGGTTGAAATAAAAACAGAAAAATCAAGCAAACAACTGCAAAGAAACGGAGAAGAATGGGGTAATAGGAAAGATGACGTGGTCAAAGGCGTGACCATCTTTATGGCTTGCAGTAGATGTTGCGGCCCAAGATCCCGCTTGTCCAGCTCTGGTACGTCACCTCGGGGGGCAAAGTCTCGGTAATCACCGAGAGGATCCGCTTGTAGATCTCCTTGATAAAGGACTTGGCGGTCTCGGGCTTCTCGATAAGCAAGGCGGCCATGTACGACTCAAAAAAGTCGCCCAAGAACTCCTCCTCATACACCCTGGTCTCGTCCTTGTCCATGTGGCTGGACCGCTTGCCCGTGAGGGTGTAGGGGATCCACTCGCACAAGCGCTCGTCGATGATGGCGTCGTCCAAGCCGCGGTACAAGTTGTAGGCACGGGTCAACTTGGACATCACGGTGTTGGTGGCCAAGATGGTGCGCAACAACTGGTACGTGGTGCCCGTCACGGGCGCGCCCTCCTTGCACACCTCGTAGATCAACTTGGACGTCTCGTGGGCCAAGAAAAAGTCACCCAACCCGTCCAAGAACGAAATCTCCTTGCGCACGATGCCGTACTCGCGGTGGTCCAAGTCGTAGCCCTTGGCCTCCATCTTGCTGCCAAAGGCGTGCCGGGGGTCTAAGAGCATGCGGTAAAACTCCTTGTGCATCAACGCCTTGACCAAGAGCTCGCGGTTCTCGAGCCTGGGCAAGGGGGGCAAGTATATCCTGGCGTTGTCCGCCTGCGGAAACGACACATACCTTGCGGCGCGGGGCACTTCAAACAAGAGGTCGTCGCGCACGGTGACGGTGTCCACGTAGTGGTGGAAGGCGTCCAACACGTACTGGTCGCGCTCATCACGCATCACACGGATATCGGCGGGGGAGAAGCGCGACTTGCGCGCCGCCAAGTACATATCGACAATCTCGGCGAGGCAGTACTCCACCTCCTCCTCCGAGTACTCCTGCAACATGTACCCAAAGATGATGTAGAGCCAGTTGCGCAAGCCAAAGTGGTGCTCACAGGGGATCATGGCTTCCTCGCGCTTCATGATGGTGGAGTTCATGGTCAAGAAGTCGCGCAACTGGGTGTAGGTGTTTGATCGCTCGTTGTTCAACTCCTCCTTCAAAAACGTGGACAAATCAAACACAATCAGCTTGACCAACGAGCCGCCGCCCACGCGGAACAAGTTCTTGAACCGGCGGTACGACGCCAAGCGGATAAAGTCGCCGCCGAGGCTGAAGAAGTGGTACCGTGCGTGTCGGTCCGAGTGGAGCAACTCGTTCAACTGGGTGGGGATCATGATGGCGTGCTTGGAGCTGTACCGCCGCCCGGAAACGTGGGCTGCCACGCGGGAGTGCGGGTCGCCGCCGGCGCAGGCTATTAGGGGCAGGGGCAGGGAGTGGGGGTATGCGGTCTTCATCTTGGGTGGAATAGTTCGGAGCATGTATGGGGGTGAGAAGGAAGAAGCGCAGAGACACAGTTGGCGGAGTGACTGTATATAAAAGAGGTGGATGTGGAGAGAGAGTAGAGGAGTATGTGTAATGTTTACCTTTTTGTGTGTTGCGACAAGAGCAGTGGGGGTGGGAGGGAGAGGGAAAAAGAGTAGGATGTGCGGGTATGCAGAACAAGGGGGCAACGTGATTAGGTTCACGTGTGCCTCTGTGTCATGTCTTTTGTTTTTGTGTCACTCGATAAGCAGGTGGAAAAAGAGCCGGAAACAGCAGGGAGAAAGCCACGCGGGAAAAAAGGGAGAGCGGAAACTAAAACAAAGGGAGAGGAGCGCAATGGGTGATTCTCTGCCAAGGGGGAAGATGGTGTAGCAGTGGGTGCTGGAGATGCATGTGGGCATATGGGAGTGCAGGTGGGGCCACTGCGACGGTTCACATCTGGCTTCGTCTGCCCTATAGCAGTGTCCTCTGTGACTCTACGACACCCTCTTTCGCAATTAGTCATCGCGAAAGTGTAAATAGGGATGAGTCAACTGGAGCGTGTGTCACACAGTGTGCCAGAAAACAGCCAATGCGTGTCAGCTCTGCATATTTCCTTCCATTTGTTGCTGTAAACGGTCACTTAGTCTCTGCCTCGGGTTGCTGTTCCTACATTTCTGCTTATTTTCCTGCCAAACTTAAAAAAAGTCGATTCCACAGGCACTGCTGGAAACGAAAACACGGTAGCTGCCTCTCAAAGAACAAGTCAGTGGAACATGTAGAGCACTAGTAGATGGCACCCCATCCTCCTCTCTTCCCACACGTGTGATCTGTTCCGCCCATCTCCGCCCTTGTTTTCCCCACGGCATCCGTTTAATGAGGCAAAAAACCGTGCGTAGAAGTGCCCGTGTGGCGAAATGGTTATCGCTTTTGACTTCTAATCAAAGGATTCTGGGTTCGAGTCCCAGCTCGGGTTTTACAACACCACGCGGTTTTAGCTCAGTCGGGAGAGCGCCAGACTGAAGTACTACGCTTTGGTCAATACGTCTAAGTAATCTGGAGGTCCTGTGTTCGATCCACAGAAATCGCATTCTTTTTTCAAAACACGACGGAGACGGAGAGCAGCAGGGACCGGCTCATCTGTTTTTGTTGTCATTCTAGTTTTTTTACTGCTTATACATTACACATGAACATCATTGGTACATTGCGCAAACCCTGCTTCTTCTTCTGCTTCTTCTTCTGCTTCTTCTTCTGCTTCTTCTTCTGCTTCTTCTTCTGCTTCTTCTTCTGCTTCTTCTCCTGCACCTGCACCTGCACTCACGCACTCTGCACTGCCTTGCCGTCGCCCTCTTTCCGGTACTTGCCCTCCACGTGTGACTGGTAAACCTCGGGCAAGTGTTCCTTGACAAACGCGCACAAGTCGAGGAACCCGTGGTTCAAGAACTTGTTCAACAACACCTCGCCAATGACCAAGTCAAAGTTGCAGAGGTACAAGAATCCCACCTCGATCTTGAACAAGTCTTTTAATCCCACACCAACAACGGTAGAAAACACACGCTGTTTCTGGAAAACGTCCTCAATCACCTTGGTCGAGCACCGCAACGACGCCACGACCAACCGGTACACGTTGTTCATGCTCAACGACACGAGGTCGAGCAAGATCGATAGTTTGAACAACATGAATGCCGAGTGCACGTACGAGCTCACGGAGATAGACGACGAGTACGTCTTGATGCGGAGCAAGAACTGGTCGATGCTTAAGGGCGGGAGCTTCAAGAGGTTGAATATGCGCAAGAGCCGCTGGTTCTTGGGGTTGGGTTTGCGTGTCTGGCTCTGGAGGCGGCTGGAGTAAAAGTCGGTGATGGCGTCGGCAGGCTTCAAGTCGAGCCGGGACACCAACTCGCCCAAGGGAATATAGGGGGCACTGGACTCTGCAGTAGCAAGGACACCTTCCTCCAGCTGGCCAGTGTCGTAGTCGTTGTAGCGGATATCGTCGACGTTCTCGTCGTACACCGACTCGTAGTCCTGGGCCGCGCCCTCCTTGGGAAGCGTGCCGGGCACGAACTCCTTGATCTCGCTCTCATCAAGGTCGTCGAAGCTATAATCGTTGTGGTTCAACCGGGCAAACTTGAGCGGCGGCGAGAGCGGTGGAGTGTCGGGGCGGAACACGGCCGTTTCCACCTTCACCGGGGGTGGCGCTTCAAGGTTGTCTTCCTCATATACGCGCTTCTCATTTTCATCATTCTCCTGTGTGCTCACCCCTTCACTTCCCGCCACCCCCTCTTGATGGAGCATACTTGCGCGTATAATCTCCTCCTCGGTGAGACCCAACTTCCGCAACTGCTCCTCTCTAAACCGGACAAACAAGCCCGGGTGCTCCTGCAACTTTATGGTAAACTCTAGGGTGGTGGAAAAGATATAGATGGCGTGGTACACGTGCAAGCGGTTGATGTTTTTCAAGCCGTGGTCCAAGTCAAACGTCAACTCGTCGAGATGTATCTCCGACAAGTCCTTGGGGTCGTCCACAAACGTCTCCTGCGGCGCCTTCAACGGTATCTCGCTCACGTTTTTCATAAACGAGGTCATCGGGGGGCTGTAAATGCCGTTTGCGTAAGGGTAGTGCGCACGAGGAAGGGGCACGGGTTGAACGGGAGGAGTAGCGGCGCGTGCCGATGAGGTGTGATTCTTCCCTTGTCAATGGATTGATCACTGTTGCTATTTGAGGGGAAGCAGTTTTTTTTGTTTGCCTTGTCCTGACGAGACGGCGCTCGTAAACCAACGGAAAAAAGGCAAAGCTGATGTATGGCGCACCTGCTGGAAAGTCGTGTGAGCAGCGCTAAGAGACGCCTGGGAAGGGGGAGCGGAGGCAGCAAGGGCGAGGCCAGTGTGCGTGGCGGCAGGGTAGCCGGGGCAGGTGGCACGCATGTACGGGGGGAGGGCAATGGATGGGGTGGAGGTGTTGCCGGAACCTGGTTGCGGGGTGTGTACCTGTCCATATTCCCGCACCAACGCCGAGCAAAGACCGGACCACTTGATCTCTCACTCGCCACCTCCCCATGCGAGGGCAGTTGAGAGGATGTCCAGCACGGGCACCCCATCCGTACTGTACCCCTCCCTCCGCTGCCCACTCGTGCTCTGCACCGCACCCACGAGCATATCCGTCTACACTACACCATTTCCCGCATTGCCCCTATTGCGCCATGGCCTCGATTGATCCAATGGCCTCGTGCGCACGAGAGAGGAGGCGAGAGGGTTTGGGCTTGTATGCCATGTGCGCCTCGCACGTCCGCGACCATTGTGGACAATGTTGTCACTGAAACTATTGGACCAGCACGCGAAACTGCAGCCACGTATTCTGCATCGCGTTTTTGTTTTTCAAGTCAGCGTGGAGCAACACGCTTTTAGTGGCGTGCTGCCAGATCGCCAACACGTACGAAGTGAAACCGAGCAGACGGGATGTAGTCCACGCCACCAACGCGTCTTACTGGTCTGGCCCAACCGCCCCTTCGCCAACTGTGCAGGGGTTCTCCGTACTTATCCTGGCGGTACGGCCGTACTTCGGGCTTGTCGGGCTTCCTTACTAATCCAGGTGTGTGTTGTGGTTGGTCTATTTTTGGAAGCGCGCGACTTCCGACCGCAATCCTTTTCTCCCTCTCTTTGTGGCGCGCATTGCGGCGACTTCCGAGGGCAGAAGACAACAGCAGAGGTTTGGCACGATTTTTAGTCCCCTTCGAAGGGGACACGCTTTTTACGCCAGTAGAGACGCTCCGCTCCACAGACACTCCGCTCCACAGACACTCCACACGCTCAATAAAAGCAGAGCCATACCCTCGTCCGACCACTTCCTTCCTACGCCCCAGTACACACACACTTGTGATCCCACCACCGAGTACTTCCCTCACGCCACCTTGGGGAAACGCAGAGCTTCCAACCAGCTTCTTCTACTTGGCTTCGCCCCCTTTTTTCTAGCTGCAGAATTCCAGCGCAGTTTTTTTCCTCAGCTTTTGGCTTCCCTCTCCCTGTGTGAAGAGGAAACCCAGATCACTCTCGGCAGCACACAAGAGACAAGAAGAGATTATATATACATACACAGACAGGGAAAAATTTCCAGCTCTCCCCCCTCCCTTGCACAGCCCAGTCTACTGCCTCCTTTTCGTTAACAACCAAGGAACAGCTCCCGAGCGACCACTAACCCACACCTGTTCCTGGCCCCACCATCGCTTTGGCTACGTTCACCGAGGAGAAGGACCACTCAACTGCCCGCTCCCACACCACCAGCCAAGCTTTCCCTCCCTCTCCAGCTCATTCGCTTCACCAAAAAAGAAACGACAAATTTTTTTAACCTGCAAAGGACACATCGCCTGAGGGGCATCACCACTCGCAGCAAGCTCACGTTATACCCCCACCAGAACTGCTCTTGGCAAAAGGGGACCATTAGCTAGCCTGGCCTTTTTTCTTGCTCAACTGTTGCAACTCCATTCACCCTGATACCTACTACAAAGCACCATCGTCGTCCCCCCATGTTGCTTCTACCCTTTATACTTTCCCTATCCCTGCTCCTAGCTTCCGTGCAGGCCAAGCGGAAGCTCATGGCCACGTCGCTCGTGACATGCTCGCAAAACTCGCAGATCTCGCCCTCGTACTTTAATGTTACCTTCAACCCCGACACCATGGCCTTGGAGTACAACCTCGACTTGACCACCGACATTAGCGGCTACGTCATGGCACACTTGCAGGTGTATGCCTACGGGTTCCTCCTCATCGAGCAGGACGTGGACATGTGCTCGCTTGGGTGGAAGCAGTTCTGTCCCGTCTATCCCGGGTCGCTCCAGGTGGAGTCCATCCAGTACATCAGCAAGTCATACGCCGACCAGATCCCCGGCATCGCCTACCAGGTGCCCGACATTGACGCCGTGGTGCGCGTGGTGGTCAAGGACAAGCAGTCTGGCGAGGAGCTCTCGTGCATCCAGTCCAGTTTCTCCAACGGCAAGACCATCAGCCAGACCGGCGTCAAGTGGGCCACGGCCGTGGTTGCCGGCTTGGGCTTGTTGATCGCCGCCATGCTCTCGACATTTGGCAACTCCAATGCCGCGTCGCACATTGCCGCCAACGCCGTGTCCTTGTTCTTATACTTCCAGAGCGTGGTGGTGGTGTCAATGCAGGCGGTGGAGCGCGTCCCGCCCATCGCCAGCGCTTGGTCTGAGAACTTGGCCTGGTCCATGGGCTTGATCAAGATCCAGTTTATGCAAGATATCTTCCGGTGGTATGTGCAGTCCACCGGTGGCACCCCCACCACCTACTTTCTCGGCATCACCAAGCAGATTTTGGTGCAGAAGCGGTCGTTGGAGTACGTGAGCGGCATTGCCAAGCGCAGCATCGACTATGCCTTGCGCTCCAACAAGAACTTGGTGGTGTTGCGCGGCATCAAGCGCATCGGCTACAACTCCAAGATCGAGACCACGTCCATTGTCGCCACGGGGTTCACCTGGTTTGTGTTGATTGGGTACTTGTTGGTGGTGTTGCTCGTGCTCGGCAAGTCGGCGGTGACGCTTTTGACGCGCTCCAATAAGCTCAACGCGAGGAGATTCACCGCGTTCAGGGGCAGCTTCTCGAGCTTGCTCAAGGGCTCCATCTTGCGGTACATCTACATTGGGTTCACCCAGTTGACGATCTTTTCGTTCTGGCAGTTTGTGCAGCAGGACTCGCCGGCGTTGATTGTGTTGGCGGTGTTGTTCATTCTCTTGTTGGGCGGCGTGTTGGGCTGGTCATACTGGAACGTGTTGAAGATTGGCCGCGAGTCGCGCCGGCAGTTTAGCAACCCCGCGGCGTTGTTGTACGGCGACAGCAAGGTGTTGAACAAGTACGGCTTTTGCTACACCATGTTCCACGCCGAGAAATACTGGTTTGGCGTGGTGCTCATCAGCTACAACTTGTTCAAGGGCGTGTTTATCGCCTTTTGCCAGTCCGCAGGCAAGGTATCGGTGTTCCCCGTGTTTATTGCCGACTTGGCGTACACGGTGTTCCTCATTTGGACGGCGCCCTACTTGAACAAGCCCACTAACATTATCAACTACTTGATCTCGGTGGTGACCACGGTCAACTCGTTTTTGTTTTTGTTCTTCTCGGACATTTTCGGACAGCCTGCCTCGGTGGGGTCGATCATGGGCTGGATCTTTTTCATCTTGAACGCGGCGTTCTCGTTGATCCTTTTGATCCTCATTATCGTGTTTATCGTCTTGTCGGTGATCTCAAAGAACCCCGACGCGCGTTTTGCCCCCGCCAAGGACGACCGATTCTCGTTCCAAAGACAGGCGTCGATCAAGGAGAAGGGCGCGATCCCCAGTGCCGGCAATGCCGAGTTGGCGGCGTTGGGCGTAGCGGCGCAGGACCACTCAGCCGACTGGGAGTCGCAGATGTACAAGTTGAATGACTTGTCGCTGCCGACGGAAGCCGATATCCGCGACGGAATCGTTCCGCAAACGGACGAGGTTGCTGAGGTGTCGTCGTCGTACTACTCGGAGGAGAAGGAGAAGGACAGGGCGGGCGCTACGGGGTGGAAGAGCAAGCTCGCACGCAAGCTCTCGCGGAAAAAGTCCACCAAGGGCGATAGCGAGAAGGTGAATATCACACGCATGAGCGACACCTTGGTGAGCAACGAGGACACCAAGGACGTTTCCGATACCGAGGAGTTTGACAAGACCACGGCCTTGCACGAAGACCCCTTCCGCGCGCCTGCCGAAAGCCTCCGACACTCGCGCGCCAAGTCATCGACGTCGGTGCTTTCCGCCAACAACCCCACGCAAGCCAACGATTTCCTCTAGTGTGGAGGATAAAGCAAGGACCAACCCCCCCAACCCACGGCATCTTTTCTTCGTCTTCTTTATTGATAGAGCCTTTTAGTTTTTTCCACGCCATTTTCTTGTTAACTGAGGGTGTAAGATCCATTTCCCCTTCCTCTTCGCCTCCATCTCCACCTTCCCCTACTCCTCGATTCCCTCCCATAGCCTTTCGACCTTTTCCAAGATACGCCTGGCCATCCGCGTGTCGACAAACGAGAACCACAAGCCCACGCGCTGCTCAAGCGACATGCCCTCGAGCACTCGCTGTTCGATCTCGGGGTTCTCCCGTTCGCTGGCGCGGTTGTACAGCTGTACCCACTGGTTGAACTCGATGGGCGACACCATCCGGTTCAACAAGTCCGCAGAGAGTGCTACCGCGCGGCTGACCACGTGCAAGTCGGCCTCGCGGTATATGTACTCCTCGTTGACTTCGATCTGCGCCGCCCACGTATCGCGGAACATATCGGGCGTGGTCAGGGCCAGGAAGCGCACGTTGAGCGGGGTGGCCGTGGTCAAGTACGGGATGGTCTGCACCACCCCTGGGTTCAACACGTTGTAGAGCTTGTTCTCGAACCACTGCACGGTAGAATCCTCGGCGATCAAGGGCGCAAGCGGCCGCGCGAGGCTGGGATCGCACCGGAACTCAAACTGCTGCACCACCAAGTCCAGCGACGACAACTGCTTAAACACCAGCTGCTTGTGCTCGCGCGGGAGCACGCACTCGAACAACCCGCCAACAAAGGTGTGCGGCACGTAGAAGGAGATCTGGCGCTTGGCGTATTTCTTGCGTCGCGCCATCTTGTAGCACACCAAGTTGCGCGACTCCCACTCCAACGCGCTCTGCGGGTCTGCCTGGGATACGTCTTTCATGTGGAGTAACCGGTTCTTGCCGCTGTACTCGAGCCAGTGGCCGTTGGACAACCTTTCCAACCCGAGGTCCAACTTCTTGCGCAACAACCGCGACAACTTCTTACCCTTGTACATGACAAAGCCAAGCACCCCGACAAATGTGTCGTCAGGATCGTCGCCACCGGCAGGGCGGTTGGCGTTGGTGCTGCTCGCCCCGCTGATGGTGTCTCCCGGCAGTAGTGTGAGCGCCTCGCCGAGCTTTGGTTTCAACATGCAAAACGGCCGGTTCCAGTTGATGCGGCCCAGAGTCTCTGTCCTTATGGTCTTTTGGTAGTCCACATGCCCGTGGTTGCAGTGGGAAATGGTGAGGAAGTGCATCGACACCGGCGAGGCGTAGCCCGAGATCTTGTATTGGCGTGTCACCTTGAACCCCGTGAACGGGAGCACGGTGGACACGGCGTCGCGCTTAGGGTTACACACTTTGTGGCGGGCAAGGTGCCACTGGGCAGTGGTGACACAGGCAATGCAGCAGTAGCGGAAAACTTGGGCAAGGAGCATGCGTGTTATGTAGCCGCCGGGAATGGAGCAGTGGCGTAACCATGCTTGTGTCAAGCTCGGCTCTTGTTTTAGCAACCAGCATTCAACCCAATCACGTGACACACATTTTTTTCCTGCCACTGGTGCGATGCTCTTCTCTGAAAAAAAAGTGCAGAGCAGGGAGAAGGAAGAGCAGGCCCCAAACGACCAGCAGCTCTTGTAATCCCCACCCATGGACCAACAGCAGGCGAACAAGGCCCATAGAGGCAGCAGCAACAAAACGACGGCCAAGAAGAAGCTACATCAAAATGGCCAGAACAAAAAGGCGTTTGCCGTGAACGCGCCGCGCAAGTTGGAGCGCATGGCCCGGAGATCGCATGACGTGAACGAAAGAAAGTTGCACGTCCCCATGGTGGACCGCACCCCCGACGACGATCCACCGCCCGTGATTGTTGCCGTGATGGGCCCACCCGGTACCGGCAAGACGACGTTGATCAAGTCGTTGATCCGGCGGTTGACCAAGACGAGCTTGACCGAAGTGCGCGGGCCCATCACCGTGGTCTCGGGTAAGAGACGGCGGTTGACGTTCATCGAGGTGAACAACGACTTGAACTCGATGATCGACATTGCCAAGGTGGCCGACTTGGTGTTGATGCTTGTGGACGGGAACTACGGGTTGGAAATGGAGACCATGGAGTTCTTGAACATTGCCCAGCACCACGGGATGCCGCGCGTGCTTGGCGTGGCCACGCACTTGGATCTCTTCAGGTCGCAGTCAACATTGCGTATGTCCAAGAAGCGGTTGAAACACCGGTTCTGGACCGAGGTGTACCAAGGAGCCAAGTTGTTTTACCTCTCTGGGGTGATCAACGGCCGCTACCCCGACCGCGAGATCCTCAACTTGGCGCGGTTCATCTCGGTGATGAAGTTCCGGCCATTGAAGTGGCGCAACGAGCATCCCTACTTGTTGGCGGACCGTATCACCGACTTGACACACCCGCAGCTCATTGCCGAGAACCCCAAGTGCGACCGGAAGGTGGCCGTGTACGGATACTTGCACGGGACGCCGTTGCCTGCGGACGGGGCACACGTGCACATTGCCGGCGTGGGCGACTACGACGTGCATTCGGTGGAGAAGTTGCCCGATCCGTGCCCGACCCCCTATTTCGAGCAGAAGCTCGAGGAGATTGAGCGCGAAAAGGCCAAGCTTGCGGCCGAGTCGGGCGAGCCCATGGCCAAAACCACGAGAAGAAGGAAGCGGTTGGAGGACAAGCAGAAGATCATCTATGCGCCCATGTCGGATGTGGGTGGCGTGCTTGTGGACAAGGACGCGGTGTACATCGACGTGGGGGGCAAGGAGAGTTTTGACCCGAGCAATGAGGATAAGGGTGAGGGCGAGCAGTTGGTGACCGACTTGCAGGAGGTGGCGAAGACGATGACGGAGCGGTTTGAGGACGGGCCCGGGTTGCAGTTGTTTTCCAGCTCCGCCGCGTTGAAGGAGGTGGACGAGGGGAGGGAGGGAGAGGAGGCGGAGGGCGACTTGGAGGGCTTGCTATCAGATGAAGAAGCTGGCGAGGACGACGAGGACACTAGACGGAATACTGGCAGAAAGTCGTTGAGAAAGGCCCGTGTCTATGGCAAGTTGCTTGCCGAAGACGACGAGTTTGACAACGAGGTGTCGGACGATGAAGGTGAAGATGACTACCACTACGACGAGCCCAGCCGGGTGGAGGTTGATTTCAACGGCGACAGGTATAACGAGCGCGACTTGCAGTTTGTCGAGGACACGTCGTTGTCGTCGGATGAGGACGACTACCGCACAGCGGCGGCCAAGCTCAAGGGTTCGGTGCGCAGAAGGTGGGACATTAACAGGTTGTTGTACTTGGCCAACATCGACCCTGCCGATGCCATCAAGCGGTGGAAGGGCGAAACCAACGGCGACGGCGATGAAGAGGAAGAGGATATCGAAGCGGACGATGATGACAGCTTTTTCAAAAAGAGGGACGTCAAGGCGGTGGGCGAGGACCTTGACTGGTCGCGTCCCGCGTATCCCTCGGTGGAGGAGCTCAAAGCCAAGTTCAATGCCGCGTCGGTTGAGGAGGACAGTGACGAGGAGTACGAGAATGGGTACAATGTGTTGAAAAAGAGGTTGTTGGTGGCACCCAAGATGAGTGGCGGCGAAGACGATGAAGAGGAGGGAGAGGGCCATGGTGCTGGTGCTGATGACGACGACGACGAGGAGCTCTATGGGGACTTTGAAGACTTGGAAGCGGGGGGTGGTGATGGCAATGGGAAGGGCGAGGAGGATGAGGACGACGAAGACGACGAAGACGACGAAGACGACTTTGCCGACTTTGATGCCGAAGAAGACAATGACGGCGAGAGCGACCAGGAAGCCAACGAGCCGGAAGACGAAAGCCTCACCGTTGAGCAGCGGCGGGAGTTGAATGCCGCCAAGAAGGCCAAGTTGAAGATGCAGTTTGAGGAGGAGGAGGACCGCGAGTTTGGCGCCGACGACCCCGAGGGCGACCCCGAAGCTGAGACGTGGTACGAGTTCCAGAAGAACAAGATGGCAAAACAGTTGGAGATCAACAAGGCGCAGTACGAGGAGATGGATGCGGCCGCACGGATCAAGATTGAGGGCTACCGCGCCGGCTCGTACGTCAAGCTCGTGTTTGACAACATGCCGTGCGAGTTTGTCAACAACTTGAATCCCGACTTCCCTATTGTCCTTGGTGGGTTGTTGGCCACCGAGTTGCGGTTCGGCATCATGAACACCCGAATCAGACGCCACCGCTGGCACAAGAAGATCCTCAAGTCGCAGGATCCGTTGATCTTGTCGTTGGGGTGGAGGCGGTTCCAGACGTTGCCGATCTACACCACCTCGGACTCGAGAACCCGGAACCGGATGTTGAAGTACACCCCGGAGCACGCGTACTGCTTTGCGTCGTTCTATGGCCCGTTGGTGGCCCCCAACACCACGTTTGTCGGCTTCAACATTGTCGACAACAAGTCGACCACGGGCGCGTTCCGTGTGGCTGCCACTGGGATCGTGGAGGACTTGAACTCATCCGTGGAGATTGTCAAGAAGTTGAAGTTGGTGGGCTACCCGTACAAGATCTTCCGCAACACCGCGTTCATCAAGGACATGTTCTCGAACGCGTTGGAGGTGGCCAAGTTTGAGGGGGCCCAGATCCGCACTGTTTCCGGAATTCGGGGTGAGATCAAGCGCGCGTTGTCGAAACCCGACGGCCACTTCCGCGCCACGTTCGAGGACAAGGTGTTGATGTCGGACACGGTGTTTTTGAAGACGTGGTACCCGGTCAAGATCAAGAAGTTCTACAACCCGGTGACGTCGTTGTTGTTGGGCCAGCACACCGAGTGGAAGGGCATGCGGCTCACAGGCCAGGTGCGAGCCGAGCAGAACATCCCCACTCCCTTGCAGAGCGACAGCGCCTACAAGAAGATTGAGCGGGCGGAGCGCAAGTTCAACGCGTTGAAGGTGCCGAAGGCGATCAGAGCCGAGTTGCCGTTCAAGTCGCAGGTGCACGAGATGAAGCCGCAGAAGAAAAAGACCTACATGGCCAAGCGGGCGGTTGTCCTAGGCGGCGAGGAGAAGAAGGCGCGGGACTTGATGCAGAAGATTGCCACCATCAAAAAGGACAAGGAAGGCAAGCGGCGCACCAAGAAGGACGAGAAGTTCAAGGAGAAGTTGAAGAAGATCGCCAAGGAGGAGGAGACGCGGAAGGAGAAGGAGAAGGAGCGCAAGAAGGAGTATTTCGCTAAGGAGGGCAAGAAGCGGTCCATGGGCGCCAGCGACGGCCAGGCCTTTGGAAAGAAGAGAAGAACATAGGAAGGGGAGAAGGAGGAAGTTGTCATGCGATGAAAGGGACACACTGTATACAATTAACTAGCCACGCAATAAGATGCAAACATGGCAGAAACGATTGTTGACGCAGAGCTACATG